>JAXGGA010009875.1:0-49429 GCA_038373865.1 Uloborus plumipes
ACGCCCCAAACTGTGAAAATATTTTACCATTATACTTTGCCCCACATTTCACTACTTCCCAACCTGCACAATTGATGATTCAGGTCAGAATTTTACGTAAAGAAAGAGTTTAATATCAACGCTATATAACGAGACGACGCATCAGCTTAAGTTTCACCACTTTGGATTCATCACGTGTTTATTCATGGTTTGAGTGGTTGTCTCCTCCGGCGAGTTCTCGCGACTTGGTAATTTTTCACTGTGAGCAATTATTAGCGGCACGTGAATTTGGCAAAGCTTGGCAATGTCCCGAAACTATACATGTTCTGGTAACCCTTCTCCGCAACAATATAAAATTGAAAGTAAAAGTAAATAAATTGGATCTAAAGTGATCAAACTTAATATGATGCGTCAGCCTGTCTACATAGTTACTCTAGTTACCATGGAAGGCGTGTTCGCTGATGTCGTTGAACTCGTAGGCTTCCTCCAGGGGCCTGACCGTCTGGTCGTAGAGCTCCATCAGCCTCTCCAGCGTCGCCTCCACGAGGGCCGCGTCCGAGACGTCGGGGAAGCGGGCGGAGTCGAAGGCCCGGTCCAGGTGAGCCCGCGATCTGAACCCGGTATTGCTCCACTGGACTTCTACCTTTTTGTATTTGGTGCCTGAAACGGAAGCATGGAATTTGTTTACGCTCATAGATTTTTTTTTACACAACGTTATATGGTCATAGCTGCCAGCATTTAAATATGAACATTGGGTAGACTTTGCACGAATAAATTTAGCGACAGAAGTTTGAGTGAAATTTTCAAGGGAGATCTCGAAATCTTATTTTCGCAAAGATGGCCTACAATTGTATATTTAAAACGTCAGTTTCGGAAAATTGCCGCTGAAGAGTTCGGGATCCATCCCAGCCCCTACTATCATCAAAGGTAGCTCATAAATACGTTTTTATGAGAGCGATTTCAAACATTTTCCGGGGGAGCTAAAATATAAGCTGGGATTTCTTTATTTAAGCCTGTATCTGAGCCCCCATTTGGTGTTTCAAAATCCACTAGGATCTGAAATTCAGAAGGTTAGCCGTCAAAGCGGCCGCCTCCACCTCACCGCCAATGGCTGTTCGTGCAACCTGCCTGTGACCGGTTGGTGCACACCACCTTCGCCCGTTTATTACTGTTCTCATAATCAGTTCACTGTTCTGTTTATCACTGTTTTCATGTGCACCACCTTCAGCGGTGTACTTTCAGGTTTCAGCGTAGCGCACTTCTTAAAACCTCCCATACATTCGGTCTTAAAAGAGGCGAGTCGCACCGTTTTTAACATTAACGTTTTTTCCTGTATCAAACAGCCATTCGCCTTATTCGCTTTTCCCGCTACTTCTCTTCAAGTACAAGTTACTTCCCAGTGTAAAAACTATAGGAAAAGGGAGAGAGAGAGAGATAGAGAGAAGAATGGAAGAAAAAGATAAATTAAGCAAAAGAAAAGAAGAAGCAAAGGGAGCTTCTTGCACAGTTCTAATTTGGATTTTTTTTAACTACCTCTGTGTTGCCAAAGGGGATCGCTGATATCGGAATGAAGTTAAAAGGGAGAGAGAAAAAAAGCGTTTTTGATCAATATTCTCCACTAATTAAAAACAGAGAATTATGTAAAGCAGCCAAACAAAAGGACTGAAATATTACGAATCTAACGCTACCTGGTTCGAAGTTCAGTTCACTGGCGTTCGGGGGGTGAAAAAGTGGCATAGATATATGCATAGATAGATACCCTAAATTTTTATAATATTAGATTTCTACTTTGTTGCAGTAAAAAAAAACTGCAACTTAGTTTGAAAAAATGTGTTTCAAAAGAGGCACAAGTTTTTTTTTCTCTCATGAATAAGTGATAATAAACATACCCTGCAGCAAATAAAATGTACAGAGAAAAATTGGGAATGTTTTACCTCATTTTTAGAAAAAAAAAATTTGAAAGAGATGGTGTGGACGATGAAAATAAACATCTCAAAAATAACCGGAATGTACAATTTTACAATGCTTTTCTGGGAAGTTGACCTCCGATACAGACAATATTTACCCCTTTTACGGGTAATAGGCACTGAATTGAGTTGGGTTAGTTTCTTTGTCGTTTTAAATAAGTATTCTAACTCAAACCGCAAGCAAATATCCTTTCTGTTATCCGAAAAAGATATAAACATTGTAGGGGCCGAAGGTCAACGTGCTACAGCAGCACTATATCACATGTGTGTGAAAAGGGTCCGTTTTTACGTTCGCGATTGTTTTCCTGTTGATTATTTTTTCCAAAATTCTAAATATTAAGAAATCCCCTTTTTGGGGAGTTTCGTAGTTCTGATTAAATTTCTGAAATATATGTACTTTATTATGGAGTTCAGGAGAAGACAATTCAGATCCAAATTTGGAAGTACCCAAAACGAATAAGGAAGCTCGTCATGCATTCTGCCACACCCCCCTGAAGCGATGTGTTCCAAAACAAAAAAATGGAATCAGCGCCTGCTCCACCAATGTTTGTTTGAATTCCTACATTACTTCTTCAGGTAAAGAAGTCAAGCTTCACGAGAACAACGCGACACAAAATTCAAAAAGTCTCATTGATAATTTCTTCTACATAATCTGGACACTGAAGGAAATAAAGTGACAAAAGAATATACGTGCATTTTTAGGAAGAAAATTTCCTGTCGAGGTACCGCAAATCTTTTTTAAAAGGTATGGAAGATCGCAGCAAGAGCGAAATCAGCTTCTAGTTTTGAAGAGGGTCATCTGCAGAAATTGGTCAAAGTGTGATTTTCAGTCACCAATAGGGATTTGGGGTAATTTTTTCGAAATATAAGTCCTCAAACTGTTGCTTAACCCTGTCAGGGGCCGCGCTAAGCGTTCGCCACCTCGCCAAATACTATAAAATAGAAAATTCGGCGAAAAAAATTCTGATTTGGCTAAAGTATTGGCGAATGGAAAATTGTCAGAAATTTTCACTTGGGGCAAAAATACACTTATTACATTAAAAAAACAAACAATTAAAATTCTTTGATTAAAACTCTCGAAGTTTGGCTAAGACTTTTTATATTTGGCTTATTTACTGGCTAACAACTTAAAATCCTTAGCGCGGTCTCTGCCTGTATATTCCAAATTAAGTTAACAATGAATTTTTATATATTATTTTGGTTTTTTGAGTTGCAAATATATCAAAAACATTTTTACTGAGAATAAAAATTTTGAAATTTTTGGGGTCTGAGGCCCTCTAAGCCTTAGGGCCCCCAAGAAAACTTGTTTCCGATAGCAGATACCATCTATCGGCCTCTCAGCGAATTACAAGGGGTGATACTTAAAAACTTCAGCATGATTACAGGCATTTGGGATTAATAATATTAAATTAATATAAGCGGGACTTCTGAGTCCCGTCGGGGCATAAAGGGTTAAAGGTACATTTGGTCACTGAAGATCCATAATCGTTTACTCTTATCTAGATCGGCTCCAGCAAAGAGCGGAACTACGGATTGTATTACGGCTGTTATATCTCAAGAAGTAATGCAACGATTCAAACAAAAATTATCCCATAGGTAGAGAAACAGGTGTTGGATTCCTTTTCCTTCAATTGATTCAAAGCTGTGGTGTAGTCGAACGGTGGTTTTCCCTCGTTAATTATCTAAAGATGCAAAGAAGTAATGAGAGGATTCAGAAAAAATCTGATACACAGCTTGACCCCAGAGAAAACAGGTGCTGACTGATTTTGGTAAAAAAGGGCGGTGCAATTAAGCGTTTTTCTCGTTAGACCCCTATACCTCAAGAAGTAATACAAAGATTCAAATCAAAACTGATGTGCAAATGAACCTAAATGGATCCAGGCGCTTTAAGAGAGTGACGTAATCGGATTTTTTTCTTGTTAACATAATCTACTTATATTAAAAACTGAGTATCTTTCTAACTTTCTTTCTAACTATCTTTCTTTCTAACTATCTTTCTATGTCACGCTTCTTTCTCCTGAACGCCAATGAACTGAAAGTCGACCCAGGTGCCGATAGATAGGTAATTTTTCAGGCTTCATTAGTTTCAATCTATATAATTATACGATTTTAATTAGCGAAGATATCAATTAATAAGTAGTCAAGTTTAAAGCGATTAAGCCTAACAAATGATTAAATATGAAATCCATTCTTGCAAACCGTCGTTGCTATGAAACAGTAATAACAATGATAATGAGCATTTTGAATGAAGGCTTAACTAAATCAAACACGAAACTCATAAGCGGGCCACTTACGTAGAATTTTTATCGCTAGCTACTTGTAATATTTTGAAACATTCATTTGTTGAAAAGCCATCTACTTATATTAAAAACTGAGTGTCTGTCTGTTTTTTTTCTTTGAGCGAGCTGAACTTACTGAAACTCTCCTCACCATCTTGAAGGCGCGTAGCATCTCAATAATTCGAATGATTTTTTATATAGGAAAAAAAAAAGGCGTGAAGCGCCTGTTAGCGAGCCGCCTTGCCGGGGAGTAATTTCTTCACTACTTTAAAGGCACGAAGTGCCCGTGCAATGCCGGGCCACGTGCGTGGTATGTCTTGAAATCTAATGAACATTAAATGCTATCAAATAATATAACTTCAGAATGAGGTAAAAGTTAGAGAGGGCGGACGTTATGCATCAACATGCCGCAGGAAGCTAATCTAGCTGCCCTGGCAGCTAGTATAATTTAAACAACTGAAATAAAATAGTACAACTTCTATGTTTTTTTTTAAAGTATTTTTCCCCTTCTTTTTTCTAAGTTCTTCTAAAACTGTCTACCTCCTTTATTTTGTAAGTCACTAAGTAAATACAGTGAACTCTCACTTATGCGCCGACCCAAGGGACCAATAGAAAAAGGCGCATAAGTGAGAGAGACGTATAAGTGAACCAGCCTATTTACAGGACTAAAACTCAACGTACGTTCTAATGAAAGAAGGAATAAGAATGTTTCTATAGAAAAGGGACATATTAGTACGGTTTGGCAATGACTGTCACGTAACTACAGTGATAAAGAGAAAACAAAAATTCTAGCATGCCTAATTACAAACTGTTTCCTCTAAAACGATGCATAATGGATAATTGTCCCTTTCCAAACTCTAGTTCATGGGGAAAAAATACCTCCCGTTAGCAATAAAGGCGAAAGATTTAAGCGGAAAGTGAAGAAAATGCTTATTTTTTGAGGAAATAAATTAAATTTTATACATTTTATTGAAAATTCGGCGCATAAGTGAAATATTTATCTTTAGAGCGACGCATAACCGAATGGTTCTATCATTATTTTGCTATGGGATGTGATGGGACCGTTTAAAATCGTCGTATAAGTGAAAAAAGCGCATAAATGAGGCGGCGTATAAGTGAGAGTTCACTGTATCAGCACCCCACACATTTTGAACCATGCTAACGGCGCATTAAACCTATAGCCACCAAAGCAATTGCATGTTGCATTTATGATGCTGTAGTCAGAGAGAGCTATTGTTGCAGAAAAAAATATTTGGGTGAACACACCTTTGAATAGGGTAGATGTCATAGTCAGCAAACTTTTACTCGGTCAAAAAAGCTCAATTTAATTTCTTTATGCGGCATTAAACTCAAAAGTAAACATGTTTTTTTCTTAAAGATGTGGTTTCAACAAATTTACAATAAATTTGTTATCATTTTTACAATAATAAAACTGCTCTTTCGGAGAATAGTGTACGCCGCGGCTGTCCCCACCCCTCAACCCCAATATAGCACTGTGGTGGAAAGTGTTACTCCTATTCATTTTTCAGTATTTCTATCCAATCTTCAGGACATAAGATACCAACAGGAAAAACTAGCAATTTTGCTGAACTTTTTCAGTTTTTAGCATTTCAGTTCTATCTTCAACTGCAGACAAACAATCCTATCGTAACAGTTAGCCATAAGATACCAAAAGAAAAAAGCCACTATTTTGCTGAACTTCTATCTGGGATTTTTAAATAGTAGTCTTTTATAGAAAAGTTCACAGAAACTGAATGATGGGTTTCCTATACTTCTATAAAAGAAGGTTTAGTATAAAAAGAAATAAAAATATTTTTTCAGGTGTTTATTATAAAATAAAAATTTAATCATAAATCAATTTCAATTCGTAAAAGAGCAATTTAGTTAACGAATCTTTGAAGTTCATTTGTTGCAGTTCGCATCTTTCAACTTTTTCAGCTGCTGAAATAGAACAGATTTTTTTTTTTTTTTTTTTCATATTTCATTTAACACAGAATCAGCATCAAAAAGGCTTCCAAACCTGTTTTCTTAATCATTAATCGTATAGGTGCGTGGTTCATAATTTTTAACAGTAATTTCTGTAACTATTGTATTAAACACTTGCTTATTCATTAGTAAAGCTGCCTTAAATTGTTAAATTCTTAATTATTTAGAAAATACTGGTTTAATATTAATTAAGAACGTGAAAGGAGATATTTGTTAACTATTTGGTTTTAAGGTTATATGTTCTTCTCCAATGAATATACGAATTTAAACAAAATTAAAGCAGATGCAAAAACTATCACAATTGAAAAATAACATAAAAACTAAATGAAGAAGGATCAAAAACAATATAGAAAAATCAAAAAAGTCTGAACATGAAATCAAAGTTAAATTAAAAACTGAAATAAAAAATAAATGAAATGTGAAAAAAATTAAAGCAAAAAAATAATTGAATTTAATAATAGATTCTTCGGATGATGAAAGTTTCCCGGAATTTAAGAGAAAAGTTAAAATCAACAGAATAAAAATTAGAACATAGCAAAAAAATAAAGAAGAATAAACGTCAAGCCTAAAAGTATGGAATAAAGCAAGTTCCCTTTGTTCTGAATAGAAATTGACAAAAAGTCTTTTTAAAAAACCCAAAAGCTGCACATCATTGCTTCCAGAGTAGCAAGGAAACTCTCTTTTTTACTACAGGAGACGTCAGCTAATGGAAAAGTGAAATCTACGTTTTTTACATTGAAGAAGAGGTTTCTTATAGAACTAAAACACATGTGTGCAGGGATTTTCCATTCTTTTAACCATCCTTACGTTGTTTTAATTAACTTATTGTGAGGACAAAGGTATTGTTTTGTTCCTTAAGTTTACGTCGGACAACTACACCCAGTGGCGTAGCAAGAACAAAATAAAGACTGGGCGAATAAATTTTGCGAGGCCCCGAGCCCCCCCCCCCCTTCCCCCTTTCAGAGATTGATTCCAGATCAAGATATTCAACTATTCTGTGTAAAAATAATAATAATAATAAAAGAAAACCTTCTCGTACAACGTGTCAATCATAAAAATTTAAATATTATACACTTTCAAAAATATTTAAGATAAAACATACAGTATGAAATAATTATATACATTTTGGGGTAGATTGAACTACTTTGAAATGCTTCATATATTTAATTTTTTGTCATAATATTTTGATGAAGCTATGAAATACATTTATAACTTATAAAACTGCAAATAAATACTTATTCATTCTGAATTTTATTGATATTACGCTGTAAAAGATCGGTTGTGCATTAGGGTGTATCACGAATTTTTTTTTTTTTTTTTTTGGAAATTCAAAATTTCAAGTTGATAAAATGTTGTCTCTATATTCACATAGTTACCAAAAAAAAAAAAAAACTATTTTGAAATTGAAAAATGTTTGGTCTGCCGGTATTACCTTGAAGTTTCAAGTTTTTTTTAGTAAAAACGATGATTTTCTTAAAAGTTTAAATTATGTGTAATGCGAAAATAATTATTTAAGTGCAAAAATCGTCTACTTAAGGAGTAATCTATCAATAAAAAATACATTGGAGTTAAAATTTAACTTTTAGGTTTCCAGAAATAGTTATAAACGAAGCATTCTTTTTGAAGATTTTCGTCATAATATTGGAAACATTCAGGTGTCAAACATTAAAATTTTTGACAAAGGACCTGCATTCCTCCCTCCACTCACCCCAAACGTGTGGAAATTCTACTAAGATGAAATAAATGAAAATAACTCTGTAAATGATCTTCTGGCTATGCTTTTCGTGTTGATTTTGGAAAACTTCATGTTAAAAGAGTAAGTGTAAGTGTCAAGCAAAATGAGGGATGGGCGGGGGCCCACCCCCACACTCCCTCTCGACTCAACGCTTTTGCTTCTGGGTTTCCATCTATTCAACCTCACAATTTCAGCCATTGGCTAAATTAATTTTAACCATTTGGGGCCCTAAAAGGCAGGGCGCCTGGTCAGTAATCAGGCTTTGTAGACCACACCTCTCGGGCCTTTTTTAAAATCAGGCCCTGAGTGTAAAAAAATGCTTTTGTTAATCTATAGTTGGTAATTTCTAAAACCAATGTATCCGTGTTTTCGATTTTAGACTGTTTTGGGGATCCTATGCATCTATGGCATCGCCTTCAAAAATAAATAAATAAATAAAAAATTAGTGAAACATTGTTCCCCTGGCCAGGTTGGGGGGCTCCAGATGTTCTTTCATTGAATGCAAATAAAGATGCAGACAAAACTGACAGTGAACAAGAGAGCGCGCCGAACGTTCGGAAAAACTTGGATCGGACAGAAGTTCGAATCGAGACCTCTTCGTTTGTTTTAATTTTTGACGAGAAAAAATAGTGTTTTCAACTGTATGATTCGGGAATACTTTGTAAAATTTAGTCTCGGAACAAAGCTCGAAGGGAGAAAAATTTGGGGCGAAGTGGAAATGCGAGGCCCGGGGAAGCGCGAGGCCCTGGGCGGTCGTCCGATTCGCCCACCCCTTGCTACGCCTCTGACTACACCAACCATAACATGATTCAAAATAAAGAAGATAAATGAGGAAATGGGAGAAGTCTACGTAATGAAAGAAATCTAAATACCAGATAAAACACTTCTACACAAAAGTAGTGCGATTCCTAACGTTAAGATCATTTTTATACTACTATTTATCTGCTACTTTCACCGGTAAACTGTAATCGTTGTTTACAAACACATGCAACTAAAAGGTATAGTAGCAGTCACTATGCGAACTCATCTCATTTTCAATAATAAAACTCGGGATGAGGGATGTTGCGACATTTGAGCTATAAATATTTTTGATTGCATTAATAAAATACGTGACATTTTTATTGATTATTTGATCAAAAGTTTTTTAAATCAAATTATTTATTGTAGCATAAGTGAAAAAGGTTAATAAAAATTTATTCCCGAACTCATTAGTACCAAATGTAATTTATTTTATGAGCTCAATTTTCCATTATTTAGTTTTTAAGCATTGATTCACATGTAAAAGAGATAGAGAAAGTTATTTTTAATTTATTTAGCAAGCATTGGGTGTGCGCAGTTCATTTCAATTTGTCAACATGGCAGATGATGTTTCACGGGAAGAAAAATTGGCAGCTGGTTTAAAGAAGGTATTTAATAACTCATTACTTAATTTTACACGCAATATTTATTTAAATTTTGCTTTAATATTTGCAGTTTTTTCCCTTGAAATCGTTTGGGATTGTTCCGTTTTTGTTTTGTTGCTGCGAAGTTATTTATTATTCTGACGTGTAATGGCTGTGATAAGATTTCGATACATGTGATTATTGATGGACTAGTTAAAGTTCAAATTGCTTATTCGGTAATGCCTTACACGATTTATTTAGAAATATTGTTGTTTATATTTCCTAAACCCCGGTTGATGGCTGAAATTTACTTGTGTCCTGATGCCTTTATTGATGTAAACATGAGCATGTTAGAAAACTAAAATTTGTTCCTCATTATCACCCGGAAATAAAACATTAAATAAGTATTTCATTTTTCGGCACTTGCGTCTCTTAAAATAAATTAATGTATCAAAAACTATTTTAAAATACCGTTAAAATTTGTTTTAAAAGCACTTAACTTTGATTGACAGCTTGTTAGATTTTTCGTACATTCCACAATCTTATGTAAATTAAACTATGCTCTTATCCTTTAGATAAGATTCCAAAATATCAGTAGCACTTGTGTGTTTTCACTTTTCGCCAAGTAGAAAGTACTTATTTTGAGTTATTGAGATTTAACTGCTGTAGGAAAAAACGAGAGAGAGCTAGCGATTTCTGATTAAATTATATTCACAATAAGCATTACATTATGCATTCATATTTGTGTAAAACAAAAACTTACTTATAAAGTAATGTAATAATTTATAAATGCAAGTAGTCGACTTTTGTGTCAATTTATCTTTCTAGAAAGAATAAATTATTATTTCTTAAAACTCTGTTGATTGAACAAGTAAATTGATCCTGGCACTCAGTCAACTTCCGATGGTTGTCTTTTATAGCGTTATTCGGGAATATGTCTTAGGGGAGGGGGGCTCAAATAGTGACAGTTTGTGACAAGGGGAAGGAAGAGACAATATGAAGTATGACATCATGCATTTTTTAGGAAAATATTCCCACAACCCTAGTTTCTTCACTGGCTGAGCGTATTCATTTACTTGATTGTGGAACTTTTTCCCCCTTTAAATGTCTCGAAAACCTGAAAATCAAAAACCATTACAATTCTCCCCGTTTTTTAAAAAATCAGATATTGATTGGGGATTTCTCTATCTATGAATATGTGTTTAATGTCATGCCCCAATTATGCATGAGTTTGTAAAAACCATATCTGGCAATAAGATTGTACTTAAGTGTTCAATATTCATTCAATGTTTAGAATTCTCGATCATGAGAAATAAATAATAAATATTTGTCATTACTGTATAAAAGTGGTCTTTTTCTATATTTTTCAAAAGTGCATTTGTTTGCTAAATGGTATCACAATTGTTTTATCTTTTAGTACAAAAGTAAAACAAAGCATTTTTTGAAAGTTAAATATCTAATGAATAATGTAGTACTGAACACTTGTATTTTTTTTCTTAGGGAAATTTTGCAAAGGGCTTTATATGTTAAATCATAGTAAAATCAATTGCAAAGAAATTAGTGTTAGAAATAAGGATTTGAATCTAGGTGTCAACAATTGTTCGTAGTATAAGTTTATAGGCATCGAAACAAATAAACAAATATGCATTGTTGTATGCTACACGTCGCTCAATAGTATACTTGTAAAGTACGCAATTTGTTTTTTTTTTTTTAGACAATTGATTTAATTTGAAAATTGTCTTTAGAAATGTATCCTTCAAGCCAATCATGACTCTTAATCACAATGAGTTTGAAAAAAAAAAAAATCAATGTGATCTAAAACTTTAGGCATCAAATTTGGCACCTAGAGTTGGTAATCTAGGCCTCGAAGGAAACTTTTTGGTTACAAAATACGACTAAGGACCCATTAATTCTAACACTGAAAGACATACACCTATACACCACTTATACAAAGAATGACACAGTAAGCATAAGCATTTAGCAAAAACTTTTCTATAATCAAATGCTGTAAAATAAACATGTTGAATCATGACTCTCTTGTTTTTCTTCAATGTAAAACTTGTTCCATTTCTATATTTTGTAGTTTAAGCAATTTCAACAGAGGACCACCAAAACAAAAGGCGTCAAAAAAAAATCTGCCGTTTCGAAAAATGCAGATCCGGTTGTCGAAGAGACTTCGGGTTCCAGAGAAACATCTCCTGAATCGGTCATCGACCTGAGCGAAGAAAAAGTATGAATTTTCTCTCTCATTTACTTCGTGGTTCAATTTATTTACCCTACCAGGTTGTGATTTTTGGATAATTTAAACTTTTTTTTTTCTTGTAGGTGCCTTCAGTAAATAGCAAAAATAATTTAGAACAAACTAAAAATAGGTAAATATATGCGTTATGTTCAAAGTTTCCTTTATATACATTTTTTTTCAGTCAATGAAAATGTATTCAATGTGTTATGTGTTATACATTTTTTTAAATAAATTCTTTAGGAGTTCCAGCATCACTGTCCTGAACGATAATTCCTCTCCTGGCGATGTCACAGATTCCACTGATGACAAGAATGCCAGCTTGAACGCAGCTTTGAAGTCGAAATCTGATCTCGATTTATCCACAGTCAAGTAAGAAATAGAGCTTTGAACATGACCTCTATTTTAGTTTTCTTGCAGTTATAGCCAAGCCCGTCATTTAGGGGGGCAGGGAGGGTCAATTGCCCCCCCCCCCCCCAAATTTCGAAATGACATCCCTGGTTATAGCAGCTACCTTTTTTTAATACATCAGGCATGCCAACTCTCATGCTTTGGAGTTCAATATGGGGCCTACTGCCTCCAGTGTTAATCCTCCGGCTTTTTAAGAAATTTAGAAAGTCATTGAATTTTGCCTGTCAAAGGTACAATCTTTTGAGTTGTGCATTCAGCTTAGTGCGGGAAATACTTAATTTTTGTAGAAAAAAACTTGCCTTTTAATTTGAAAAATGTAATGTCATTGACCATTTAGGTGTTTTTTTTCTTGGGGAAAGGTGTTTTCTGTGGGATGCGCAAAAAAAGTAACCATTATATTTAAGCTTAATAGTTTTTGTCCCTAAAGCAGAATACTGCTAAATTTGGAACGTACGTCACAGAACAGATACTTGAACTGCAGAACAATTCTGTCCAAATGTGAGGAAAAATTCCAAACATTTTTCTGCAGAAAGGCAGGTTTTCTGCAATCAGTTTTTGTAACTAAAGATATATTTTGCAAAGAATCAGCACAATTTCTGGAGATTTATTCAAATTTTGCTGAAAATTAAGCTTACTAGGATGAAAATCTGCAGAAATGTGTTGTGATTCTTCTGAAAATTAGCTGTGGCTACATCTGTGTAGCTACAGATAGAGTACACCTTAAGCTTGACCCTTGAAGACTAACCCCTTAATGATTCGCTATATAAGGCAAAAATTTTCCGTTCAACATCTTTGTAGCCATCAATTAGTTGCATTATTGGCCATGTGCTCTTATTCTGAGTGAAAACATTGAGAGCACTCTGAGCTCCTTGATGTTTGGAGGAACAGAGGCAGCACTTTCAGCTACTGGGTTTTTCATTTTCTGTCAAGAATTTGTGCCTGAAATTTTAATTTCATGCTTTTTTTCTGCAGTAAGACTGTATAGAACAAATTAACAAATATTCCTTTCATAGACCTGTATGAAACAGTTTTGATTTTGGGATCAGTTTTTTTAAAAATGGTCACGTTTCTCCGCACGCATAGTGCTTGGAAGTACTTGCAGAACAATTTTGATCAAATGATTTTACGCTGCAGAACATCACAAAGTATTCTGCTTTGGGGGGCTTTGTACTCTATCCTTTTCACCAAACTATTAGAAAAATGATAGCCTAAAAACAGATGCTAAAAGATTGCACTAAAATTTTGTAATTGCAGTTGGCCATAAAACGGTTAAAAATAAGGTAACGAAAAATCCTAACTCATAAAATGTTCTTATTAATCACGTAGGCATTATATTTTTCCAAGTAAATTTTGGTTTAAAACTGCAAATTTTTAATAGTTTTTGTGACTGTGCCAATTACAGAAAATATTTTTGTGAAGGTGCTGATTTTAATGTTTTATTTTTGTGAAAGTAACATTTTTAAAATATGATTTTGTAAAAGTACCGAAAAACGGTAGTAAAATCACCTGGTATTGGGCCCAGTTAGCAATATTGAGAAATATTAAAACATAAATTTTCATCAATTTGTCAAGTTATGTACTTTTTTACTCGATATTACAATGTAGAGAGTATCTATTCGTAATCCTAAGCGGCTTATCTCTCGTGTCTCAGGGATTTCTCATCGACCGAGAGCTTGCGACAGATCTCCCTTCAAGTGAATGGTCTGATGTCGGAGACCAATGCCTTCGTGAATGGCAGCATAGAGGACGACGGAGTGACCCACTCGACCAACAAGTCGTTGGAGAAGAGGAACCAGGAGCTCGCCTTACTAGTGAATAATTTGCAGCAGTCTAACGACCACTTGCATTTTCAGTTGCAGGAACTGGTGAGTGACTGGATTTTTTTTTTTATGTTAATGTTCTATTTCCAAAAAAAAGGTGAGTAACTATTTCTATGCATGTGATTCTTCAGCCAATTGGCAGAAATCTGTCAATTTGATTGGCAAAACATAGTTCCGTCCTTCTACCAATCTGCCTTAACCCTCGTGGGTCCCTCCCATTTCAGTTACACTCAAGACCCTTGGGGTCATAAATGACCCCAATGCTTCCTTTAATTAATTTATTATGAATATTGAATGTTACATGCATTATTTAAGTTCACACACTTTTTAATGCTACAAAAATAAAAATTAAAATACACAATCAAAGTAAAATTTAGTTTATGCATTAAAATTTAAATTTTAGAGCAAAACTTACAACAACTGTAGATTTATTTACAACTGTTACAGACCTGAAAAAACATGATTTTTTGAAAGTGAATTTCAAACACTTATGACATTTTTCGATGCATTTTCTGTCCAGTTCTCTTGGACAAAGTTGCAACGTCCTCTTTTTTTGCCATTCTGGGGAAGTGACCTCAAGGGTCTTGTGTGCAAAAAATGCAATTCGGGAAAAATAAAACACAGTAATAGCATTATTCTGAATAGAAAACTAGAAGAATAAAAGCCACAAAATGCCATTAAAAATAAATGGTTGATTAACAAGATATACTAAACAGAAATTGCATTGGGGTCACATATGACCCCAAGGAACCCACGAGGGTTAAAAAATTTCCCATCCGCTCTAACATTTTCATTCCATTTAAAATTTCTATGATCTTTAGACAAAGATAATGGGAAGCGACGACAATCTACCCAGCTTTAAAGAGAAGCAATCATTGCTTGCTTGCTTTTGGTTAGAATTTTCAATTTGAAAAAATAAAAAATTAGATAAAATAAAACAGTTAGAGAAACTAAAATGATAAAAGTTAAAAATTAAAAAAAACATAATAAATTTTTTTACTAAATGCATTTAATAGTACTTTTGCCTGTCGAAATAACCAGTCACAACATGTCAAATTGTTTTGCAAGTAATCACATGTATGTATTTCTCAGGTTTGCCATTTATCCTTCAAGGTACTTGATTTGTGGGATCTGTCACAAAGAACCCTTTTAAGTGCTTTATTTTGAATAAAATTCTTAGTTATTTTTGCATTATGCTGTATTCTTTGGGGTGGGTTTTTTTTTTTTTTTTTGAAAGTCAACTAAAGAAAAACTAATCTTACGTTATTTTTTTCTCCCATTTTTGAATTTAGAAAAAAAAAAATCTTCTGATTGTTCTTTTTTAAATTTTCAAGGCAAATTATATGAATTGGCAACACTTGCTTTCAATCTTCTAGTGTTTCTAAGGAATGATTAGTGATAAAAACAAGTTATTTTTGAACAATGCCTTACTTCCTCTCCTAGCCCAAAATATTTGACAGTCAGCTCATTAGATTGCTGATGTATTTCTGTAGGATTGCTTGGCATTCCTTCTTAATCATTATAAGAATGTAATTCTTTGGTATGTACTTGTCTTGTTGCCGAGGGTCACATGATGTCCTGACCCAACTAGAACTAAGTTAGACACAGATGGGAGAACAGCTCTCGAACTGAATGTAATGTGAATGTAATTGTTTGTGTATTGTGTAGTCTGTACTGTCAATTAAATGTTTGATATTAACAGTTGCCCCAAGTCATTTCCCATATTTCTAAATTTTTTAAGATACTCAACTGTTGTTTAATGAATTAAAGTGTATGATTATTTATTTTATTATTTATTTAAACCCCACCAATCACCACCGTACCTACCCTGATGAGGGTTTAACCGGAAGTATGTATGATTAAAAAAAATTTATAATTATAAAATGTTTAAAAAATTTTTATTGTTACGAATTAATGTCATTTACACAGGCACAGTGGGAAATTGCTTTTAATATTCATATTCCAATTAATTTTCAGAATTTGTGTTTGAAATTTTAGCATGATATTTCTCTTGTATAATGTTGTTTTTATAAAGATTTGGTTCAAAGTTTGACAGAAAACTCTGCGTGTTGTAAGTCTACAACTGTAAAATAAAATTAGAATATTTAATAGAAATATTTATTTCTTCAGTTAAGTGTCACACAAATTCACAAAAGTATGTAAAATAATTATTCATAGTATGTAAATTAATTTCTAAGATTTACAGCTGATTCTCAGCTTTTTATGGTGAATTTTAGTCGAATAACTTTTTGTTTCAACCCCCAGCTCCCGTTTTGTTCCTTAATGCTTGAGAGATTTAATTTCTATTGAGCTGACTCTTATATGTTATTTAGCAAGTAGTATCAAGACAATTAGTTTCTTAGGTTTTGAAAAATCCTTAAAAATGCGAGTTTTTGAAAATGGAGCAAAACTTTTGGTGAAATAGTGTAAATTTAATTTTCAAATTGAGTCTAAAACTTTTTATCATTCAATTTTTTTAAATTAATCTTATTTATTTCTTTTTTGTTTTATTTTATTTTTTTATTGAACATATAACGTTCTTTAGCCCACTTACATTTATTAAACACAAAATTGTTCATCCCATTGTTTGTTTCCAATGTTATGATAATTAAAATAGGGTTTTAGTTTTAACTTTTTAATTCATCTGTGCTAGTGCACTATGACAAAAATCTTCATGTGTCTCATATGCTGTACGTATAAGTGCTTAGTCTAAAATATGGTTCATAAGCTTCAAATTCCTTGGACACTTATTTCCAATATTACTCTCTTGCAGGATAGGTTTTGAATCTGAATGTTTTGATTATACAGTCAAACCTATCTATCTCGAATTTCATGAGACAGAAGAAAAATTCAAGATACAGAGGTTTTGATAACATTTACAAAAATAAGCAATTGGAACAAAGTTAAATACTTAATTGCTTGTTTTGCATTGATATTGTTGAATATTTTACTGTACGACATGACGACATGTTGTGAGTCCACATTTCACTATTTTACTAATTGGGATGACTATATCGGTAGCAAGTTAATGCATACCTTTAAGTACGAACATAGTCTTTGAATGATTGTGCAAAAGATGATTTTTGTCTCCAAGTTATACCATTAATAAAGGTGACTTGTGATGAAATTCAAAAATGAGTCTTCAACATTCGAGATATAGAGGTTTTCGGGAAAAATCATTCGAGATAAACATAAGAAAAAACATTCAATTTGTGCTGTAAAAGCAGCGAAATTGTTAAATTTTGACATAGAGAAGTTTTCGAGATAAAGAGGTTCGACTGTATAAGCACATAGTCAAATGTGCAATGTCATTGATTATTGCTCTTTCTTGGGCAGTATATTAAAAATTATCACAATGTGTTTTTTTTTTTTTTTTTTTTAATCTAGATGTAGTCACTTATGAAATTTATCTTTCAGAAAGCCAAAAACAAGCGCTTGGGTATTAACTTTGAGCAGGAGAAGAAAGAGCTGTTGGAACGATCCCACAAAGAACAGGTGAGCCTGAACGACCAGCTCCAGGTCCACATCCAGACCATCGGCATCCTGGTGGCGGAGAAGACGGAACTGCAGTCTTCGCTCTCCCTCAGTCAACAGTCGGCCAAACAGAAAGCAGGTACGTTCTGTCCGACCACCAACCGGATCGATGTACTGTTGAATGAATATTCTCCAGAATTGTAAAACAGCAGTCGAAAACTTTGTACTATGAAATAAGTAAAAATAGACAATGTTTTAAAGGTACAAACGTATGCATTATAAAGAGTTTAAAACTCAGAGAGAGTTTAATTTTGATTTTTCTTCTGCTGAAATTATGCATGGGTGTTCTTGTGTTTTTTGATTTAGATTTTTGGGAATCTTTTTATGTCTGGAAAAATTCGAATTCAGTGGTTAATGATTTATCAAGCACACCCTTTTTCCTTCAAAAGACCTTTCTGGTCCAATACGTTTTAACTGTGCTTAGATGTCACTGTTGTCCCTCTGACGTAGTAGCTTCCGGTTCCCGCTTCTTGGTGTCTTATTTATTCCGGTTCGTTTTCCATTTCCATGTTCACTTGACAGTCTTTGGCATGTGAACCTGTCGTTTTCTTGGTATTTTTATGCACTGATAATGGGGCGTGCAGTTAATAGCCCCAAAAAGCTGTTTTCTGAGTTTTAACTCTTTTTAATGTATATATTTGTAGTTTTTAAGCTTTGTCTATTTTTACTCACTCCTGTTAGTATTTATAAGAATGTGATATAAAATTTAGAGTAAATTATATTAATTTATAAAATTACATCCATAATACCTTAAGCTAAAGTATTTTTTGTGATAGCAACATTTTTTAAATGTTTCTAAAAAGTTATTTAATAAAAGCAAAAACTTACATCTTGTAGTCATAAAATGGAAAACATAATTTTATCAAATATGGGGTGGTTAAAAAATATTACAAGGTATTAAAATACAAAAATTATTAATGCAGATTCACTTTAAAGTAGTTGTATAACGTAACACAATTGTTTTTTTTTATTCCATATATCATTTTTTCTTTACTTAATGTGTAATATTATTCATAGTGCCTTAAATATTAAATTTGATATAAATCATATGTTTGTATTAAATTTCTTTTTATGCTATACCTAATTATCTTTAGATAGTTACTGCCATGAAAATATCTTAAAGTATACAGTTTATGTATATAATGTAAAATATCATATATTTTTGCACCTTTAACATGATTAGCATCTCAAATACTTAGTCTGATTTAAAAACAAAAAAAAGTATTTAAAAACAAATCAATTTTAAATGTTTAAAACAATATGCTCTTATTAAATTATTCAACCCAGTTATTTCTATCTTGCTTTGGAATTTCCAGCTAATTCTGTCACTTTAGATTAAGTATTGTTGTATTCTGTTTAATGTTTTTTTTTTACATCTATTACTGCTGCATTCTAAATTATTGTCAAAATCCGTTTCAGGAGAAGTAGAAGAGCTACAAGGAAGGCTCCGTGCTCTCAGACAGCGCACGTCCGACCTCGATAGAGAATTAATCAGTCTAAGTAATTCTAATCAGCATCTAGAAAAAGTAATTTTGAAATTAATGATGTTGTTAAAAGTGTTTACTTTGTAATTTTTGTTGATGGAAAGTTTTGTAAAATGTTCGATAACTCTTCAACATTGACATGCTAAAATATTTGACAAAATTTTAATGTCAGATTGCGAGTGTCAATATTTGTGATTGACACCTTTTTTTCCCCTTTGTGTCTTGAGCACTACATTTTGTTGCAACTTATAAGGACCTGAAAAAAAAATGCATAAGTATTCTTTAACACAATCCAAATCTTATGTGCAAGAACAGGTTTGAGTGCATTGTTAAATTTATTTCTTGCATTTCAGTTGCTTTCCAGAAAAAGATCATAGTTGTGTTAAGTTTGAAGCTTGCTCATAGTACTCTACTTTTTCCGACTTCCGAAACAGTCCCCTTTCTTCTTTTTTTTTTCGAAAGTTATTTTTATTCTGATAAACTTTCAAGCTTGCATGAATTTTCAAATAAAGTGAAAAAGTCAGTTGCTTGTTTTTGAGAAAAAGTTAAATTTTTACACAAAGCAATAATTTTGTGCTGAAACTTGTCACAATATAAAAAGTATCAACACCCAATTCATTAAGTATGTTTTTTTCCCTTTATGTAAAGAGGCCTCAAATGTTGATGAAAAATTAGGCAGCTATTCTATATTGTCTTTAAATTAATAAAACTAATTTAAAAAGCAACTAAAAATCTAAACTAAAATTTCTAATGTTTTTTTTTTTGTATTTATTTCCTTTTGCATAAGTTCATATAGATTATGAGGAATCATCCGATTAAAAAATATCATGTTAACGACAGAAAGTACTGTCTGACCACGGATGAGGTGGAAAGGCTGACTTTCATTTTACCGGCGAAAATAGACTAAAGAATGTTGTTCCTGTAAAGTTTCGGTATATGCTGATATCAACACTTCTACTAAAATATATTATTTTCCTTTTTTTTCTTTAAAAAAAAGCACTTATACGAACTTCCGAAAGAATCTTTTTAGTTGAAAATTAATTTTCTGATGAAAATAAAAATGGTGAGCTTAAAAAATTTTAAGTATATTTTTTGGAGTTCTGCAAATGCAGTGTCTCAATGTCTCGAAAATTTATTTAATGCTTTGAAAGAAAGCATCATGTACTTGATTGTAAATCAGTTTGAAGTTCTAAGTAATTTTATTCTTTTATAGAGTTTACAATTTAAAAACAAAACTTTTGCATCCTAAAATCTTTTTTAGTGACTGATTAAATAAATGAACAAAATAAAGTTACAAATTATATTGAATTTTATGTGCTGATCAGTAGTAACTGCTTTATAGTGAACTTAGAAACAGAAGTCATGCTCTTCTAGTTTCTATGTCATACATTACTGACTCTGAGGCTTGAAACTTGTATAAAATGACATGTTTTATGCAGTTGTTTGTGTTTTATTTTTCAACTGCATGAGTATAATTTCAAAAGTGTTTAAAATAAAATAACATCTGAGAAAATGTTCCTAATATATGTTTGTTAAATATTCTGTATTTAAATTGTTAGATTATCCATCATAAAAATCCCATCACCCATCCAAAGGGGGGAGGGAAGGTCTAAAAGAGTTTTATAAATTGTCTGGAAACATTGTTATTGGAATGTTTAAAAATATTTTGTGACTCAGTCTAATTTCTGCATTTTCATTTTGTAGGTTAATAAAGAAATTTCCAAAGACATTGAAAGGTTAAAGTTAGATAATTACAAATTTAGGTAATTTTAGGTTTAATCTTTTTATGTATTTTCAAAAGATTTGAGCATATCCTTAATGTCTTTGAATATTTTAGTAAAACAAATGAAGAATTGAAATCTGCAAATGCTGAGTTGTCTGAAAAATTGAATAAAAGGGTATGTTATTCAGTTTTAATAAGTTGTTTCTATTTCATTAATTCAATGTGTACTTTTTTTAAGTTTATATTTTCCATAATTTTTAAATACACTTTATCATACATAGATAATTTTTGCAAAAAAAATTGGAAACTTCAAATAGATAAAATGCTTAACTGTAATAATGTCTGTGATAGCTAAACCTTAATAAAATGTCTTCAAAAATGGTTCACTGAAATGTCTGAATAATTTAATATATTTTATTTTGACTTATACTTATGGTAATCATGCTTACAGAATAATTTTGTGCAGACTGTGAAAGTTATACTTAAAATTTGTGTGATTGTAAGTTTTTTTTTTTTTTCTTCTTCAGTGCTCTTTTGAAGCCAGTTTTGTTTTTTCTTTAAATTGCATTTAGTTTAACTGGGTAGATTCCTATTCAACGTGCCTCGTTTTGGAAATTTGAGGAGAGATTTAAAACTAAAAATTAGCTGTAATAAAACAAATTTTTGAAAGCACAAATTTGAAAAAAATGCAAACACAAAATTGTTTTCAAAAAGTTTAGAAGTCCCGATTAGGAGCACCTTTTGAAAAACATAATTTTCCTCTAACTTTTGACTGAATTCAAAATACTATTTACATTTTTTTTTATTATTTTAATGAAGCTTACAACCTTCAGATTCTTGGACAACTAAACAAAGCATGATTTTACTTTATTTTAAATATCAACTAAGTTGTAGAAAGAAAACAAATTATTGATCCGACTTTGATATACTTTCCCTATATACTTTTTTTTCATTTGAAATTGAGGTCCAAGTACAGAGACCTCTCTTAAATACACCACAGTTATTTAATAATAATTAAAAGTTTAAGGACTTACAGTATGTTGACAGACTTCAATGCCACAAAATCTTAATTCTTTCACAACAATGAAAATACTTTTTTCTTTTCCATTAGTAGATTAAAGCTATTTTGAGAGAATATGAAACGATTTGTCTTTTCTTAAATAACACAATTTAGATCTGCTGCCATTAGTCTTTTTTTTTTTTTTTTTTTGTTAACAATTTTTTTGAAAGTGCTATTAAATAATAAAAAAATAAAGTTTGGATTTTAGCGGTTATGAGATAGAGCTCAAGACTTTTTACAGGATCTTGGAATTCATAATGATCCCATGATTTAGTTTTTATTTTTGCTTTAAGTGCATTTAAAATTATATGGACCAGCTAATGTGTGAAAATTTTGCTTCCTCAGGTAAGTGACTTTAATGAGCTAGAAAAAGAACTGACCGAGTGCAGAACGAAGCTTTCCGCCGCAGAAGTGAAAGTGAAGCAATCGTCTGAAAACGGTGAAAACTCATCCCAACTAGAGGAAATTTATCATCAAAAAATTGAATTAGAAAAGAGAGTATCTTTAGTAAGTTTCTGAGCTTTATTTTTCTAAAATGAGCACCAAGGGAAAAAATGAATCTCCAAAGTAAACTCTTTTTCAAAAACAAACTAATAAATTTTATGTAGCTGAGATGTAAGAAGTTGAGGTCGTTAGATTTTGCGTTATCCTGATATAGTTTATATTTTTACCAAATCAAACCGTTTATTAATTCTAATAGAATTATCTATTCTGCCATGCTATGCGTAAAAGTGGTATCTGCAGCCAAGCTCAAATTTCTTTTTAAAGTTTTATGCCCCTGTGTAATTCATTCAGATACCAGTTTTTCAGAAATTTTCTTTTTATATTTCCATTCAGATATAACCATAAAACAATGTATTTGCGTAGTATGTATCACCTGGTGACAATGATTCAGTTTTAATAAAAGTGCAGCTTCCATGCTTATTTTAAGTTGAATATATATTTTTTTAATTAACATACATTTGTTATAGTATTAAATCTTCTTTTTTCCTAATCCCTGTTTTCCGGCATGCCGGAAAGGCAAGGATTATTAAAAATCTACTGACCCCCAAAGTTTACGTCATGCCTAATATGCAGGGTAATACCATAAATAATAGGTTAAATCTCTTCAAAAACATGAATTTTAACTCTATTTTCTTTGCAGCACAAAGAAGCGATCGACAAACTAATCAACGAACGAGACCAGATGTCCGAACAATATCAGCAGTACATCCAGCAGCTGAGTCAACAAGTGACCTCGCTTCGCGACGAAGTTAGTGTTATAGATTCTTCATATTGAGGTGCTCTTTTTTGTTGGTTGTTTTTTCATTTTATTTTTAATTGTTTTTTTTTTCCATCTATTGTCAGATCAAGCAGTTGTCCAGTGAAAAAGATGTAATATGCAAGGAGAGAGATAGTTTACTTGAACGGTTGGAGTCGCAGAAACATATTCAAGGTAATTACTTAAAACTTTTCTCTGATTTTCAACTCTGTAGAATAATTTGATTAAACTTCTTAAGCCTATAAGAGAGTAGGGCCGTGGTGGCCCGATCGGTAAGGCATCGGATTCGTGTCCGGAGGGACCCGGGTTCGATCCCAGAAAATCTACAAAAATTTAACTGGATAACCTTCTTATAGTAGTAAATATGTAGCAAAATTGTTATGAGTGATATCGTTCTAGTTTTAGAGATATGGAGCCGCGAAGTTGACTGAAAAATTTCATTTATTTTGACGCCAAAAAATCATCACATAATGCAAAATTAATTATTCTCGTAATATTAGATGAGTTTTTTTGTGGTATAAACTAACCCTTTTACCAAAACATATAATATTTTAATTTATTTTCCATTTACAGAAAGAAATAATTTAGATATTATGCTTTTATAAATGCATTTTTTTCTACGTGTTAGTCATAAAAACATGATTTTCCTAAAGCGGTCTTTATGCATCTAGTGAGCAAAGAACAATTATAGTTTTAATCTAACCTACAACTCTTCATTCATTTTTAAAAGTTTAAAGCGTTAAAACCCCCCTACAGCACCAAAAAGTCGCTAAAAATCCGAATTTAAGCTCTAGATCCTGCCATTTTCCGTGAGACTGCGCCTGTGTAACAGCAGAAAATGGCGGACGTATTTTCGCGAAAAATTGTAGGATCTAGATCAGTGTTTCCCAACCTTTTCAAGCTCATCACCCCCTTCAAGATGTCGACTGACACCTATCGCCCCCCCCCCTTCTTTTTTCTTCCTCGAAAAAACCATAATTTGGAGCAAGTGAACATCTTTTTTTAAAAATATAAGTACCTAAAGGAGCGGTAAATTCTTAAGGGGCGATGGGTATTTAGAAGAGAAAATAGCAGTAAAAAAAGGGTAACGAAAACCGAAATTGTAAATATGTACAAAACCGCTTGTTCAGTGTTCAGACAATTAATTACACGTTAAGAAAGAAACAAATTGAAGTTCAAGCTCTTCCTCTTTGCACCTCGGATTAACCTTAGTGAATATTTTATCATTCACTGTCAATTTTATGAATTTTCAGATTTTCAATTTATTTTCCTTCCAATTTTTTGTTTCAATGATTTTAATTACCCAGATTCCAGCGAACAAAAGAAAATAATTTCTTGAAAAATGTACTTCTGTTTTTTGATAAGTACGTCAATGATCTTAGTTTAAATGTTTCCCTTCAAATGATTATATCAGTTCGCTTCGTGAAAGAAAAAAAATAAAGGTATTTTATTTATTCATTAATATTTTTAGTTTAAAAGTGATTAGTCATAGTATCTTTATTGCGTACATTTTACTTCAAATTAAAGTTAGGTACTTATATTTTTAATATTATAGATGTTCACTTGCTCCAAATTATGGTTTTTTCGTGGAAGAAAAAAGAAGGAGGGGGGGCGATAGGTGTCAGTCAGCATCTTGAAAGGGGTGATGAGCTTGAAAAGGTTGGGAAACACTGCTCTAGATCCTACCCTTTTCCGCAAAAATACGTCCGCCATTTTCTGCTGTTATACAGACGCAGTCTCACGGAAAATGGCAGGATCTAGAGCTTAATTTCGGATTTTTAGCGACTTTTTGGTGCTGTAGGGGGGTTTTAACGTTTTAAACTTTTAAAAATGAATGAAGAGTTGTAGGTTAGATTAAAACTATAATTGTTCTTTGCTCACTAGATGCATAAAGACCGCTTTAGGAAAATCATGTTTTTATGACTAACACGTAGAAAAAAATGCATTTATAAAAGCATAATATCTAAATTATTTCTTTCTGTAAATGGAAAATAAATTAAAATATTATATGTTTTGGTAAAAGGGTTAGTTTATACCACAAAAAAACTCATCTAATATTACGAGAATAATTAATTTTGCATTATGTGATGATTTTTTGGCGTCAAAATAAATGAAATTTTTCAGTCAACTTCGCGGCTCCATATCTCTAAAACTAGAACAAGCCTATACGAGTTGTGCCCAGCTTGTACTCTTAGAATGAGTCATTTTTACTTGTTAGTAATTTGCTTTGTAACCAAACTCTACTGATCACCCAATAAAACCTTTATACTGACGAACCTATAGCTGGAACAACGTGAACACTGAACAAAATAATTTGCCGTGTCGAAAAAGGGAAAGCTCCAATGAACATTTCCCCTGCATTAACGGAATGCTAAGAAATTTAATCTTCAGATTCGCAGAATTTCGTGTTTGTAGTTGTTCCATGATTTTAAGTTGATGTACAGGGATTTAATGAAATTCCACACTTATACTGGATCTAAAAGGGGCTCAATCCACTTCAAAGAAGGTGGTCGTTTCTGGAAGACATGAAAAATGATTATTCATAAAATTAAAATGCAGAAGTTTGATAAATTTCAAACAATAAGGCTAAATTTATGGTAACTGAACAGCTAATTATTGTTATAATTAACATTGAAGGAATTTTTTTATTCACCCCTCTATAAACAAACATTTTTCTCCAAGTGGGGTAAAAATTTGAAGTTTGTTTTTAAATTTTATTTATTTATTTTTTACAAATCTGCATAAGCATTTTTTCATAGCATAAATTTGATAGTTATGAACATTTTACTAACACTTTTAGTTATTTGCTTCCTATTGCTCTGTAAATTTTTGAAGACCTTCTCTGTAAATAATGTCAGCCAAATGGTCGCTTTGGTATATTTATTCCTCTTTTTCAACCATTTTCAATGACTTTGATTTATATCTGACATTGAAAAAATTATCCTTGTGTACAGTAAAATGTTTCTCATGATTCAATGTTTCATTTTCATACCATAAGATTCACATTAGTAGGTTTCTGTTCAATGGATGAAGTTTGTTTTTGAAAAAAGGTTAGAAGCAATTTCTGATGTAACTGCTCCTCACTCAAACTTGGCCATAAAAATGGCATACGTCAGGAGTGGTTTAGGTGTTAAATTCCATAAGGCTTTTGTGTAAGAACAATAAACACTATTTTCATAATTGCTTGAATGTGTAGGGAAGGGTTATCAAAACAATTGTCTCTCCAGAATGGGAAGAAATAGGAGGAGGAGGATTTTATTCATGAACTATAATAGTGATGGTTACAAATATTCATTTGCTGTTTAGAAGTTGAATACCATGAAGTGTGTTCGATTCTGTTCTTTAACCATCATTTAAAGGTTACTGTAGTTTAGTGGTAGCTGTGTAAGAAGATTTTATTACATATGTTACACGGGTGTACATTGTGAATTTCAAATTGCCAATTTTATTTTACAAAACAAGTTTTGACAGTCATCTGTTTTCAATTTAACAGATTCCACTGTAGAAGAGCCATCCGAAGTCAAAGTTCAACTGAACATTTTAGAAAATCAAAAGGAGGAGCTCAACTTCAAATTAGAAAACCTGGTAAATATTTTTTCATGCAGCCTTATCTGTTACAATATTTTATTAGAATGAGCAAAAGTAACTATTAGTGATGTGACATCCCTGTCGATGCTCTTCATACATTGATGTTTTGAGCGCAATGTTTTTTTCAGTGTCGATGTTTCAGAAAAAAAGTTTCTTAAAAAGATGCAATTTTTATTCTTATTAAAACATTGTTAATCAGTAGTTGCAGTATCTATTTTATTAAAAAAAGTTTTCCATAGTTATACTAGAATGCAACTTAACTTGGCACTGATGTCACTACGGGCGGAGCCAATAAGAGCTCACAAGCAGTCAGCGATCTCCTCTTATTCGCCAAGTAGACTGTGACGTTTTATCTAGCTCGTTTTTCATAGGATAACGTCACGATGTTTTTGCCAAGAAAGGTTGCAGTCGAGTATACCATCAATGTTTTCTGGTCAATGTTTTTAAGCATCATTGATTTGCTTTTGATTTTTTTTCTATGTCTGTGTTTTGTATTTCAGCAAAAAAGTTTCAAAAATTTGCAGTTATAGGTTGCATCACGAATCTGTAGTTATATTAACTGTTTCATTTTCTTCAATGTTCGAAAATTGTCATTAATGTTTTACGGTTGGTATTTTTTGAGCATTGTTGTTCTGCATTTAATGTTTTTTTCCGATGTAAAAGGTTTTTATTCCAGCTAAGAAAGAGAGAAAGAAAGAAAGAGAACCTAAAAATGTCTTTAAAAAGTTACATCTTTAATCAGTAATTTCAGAATATCTCTCTCCCTGAAACAGTTTTCTATAATTTCCATCGATGAATTATGGTTGGTGTTTTTTTTGGGGGGGAAACAAAGAAAGAATGATATATCTGATTGAATGACATAGCAAGGCGCACTGTAACGAGGGCTTACTGTGCATTCAAATGTGTGCATAATCTATCTGAAAAAGGTCGATGTTTGAAGACATCAATGTTTTTGGCTGATGTATCAATAGCATTGATGATTTAGTTTCTAACATTGATGTTTGATGTTTTTAAACATCGACTGGGACGCCAAGAGCTAAAGCAGGCTCCTTTTTAGTTGAATTACCGTTACCCCCTCCCCCTTAAAGCTTATGAAATTCATACTCCCCTGACACCAAGTTGGGACCCCTAAAGAGCCAGGCCCCCTAGTTTCCAACTAAGCTGACATTGCTTCTCTTCAGCACTGAACATAGATGTTTTTCCATTAATGTTGCACCACTAGTAACTATTTTATTTTTATGAATGTTTGTTATAGTCACTTCCATTAACTAACAAGTTAGGTTTCAAATAAACCAAAAAAGGAACTCATGCACGTTGAAATATACAGGGATAAGCAAATTGCATAATGACCAAATGCAGGAATCAGCTATGCATCTTAATGAAATGTTGATAAACTAAAAGATGAAATAATTATTGCAACCTTCTCTCGTGTATCCTCAGACTTCTGTCAACGGCATCCTGGAGAAGCGTGCCTTGGAGCGAGAAGAGAGGATCGCGGAACTGGAGGTCCTGGTAGCCCGTCTGAAGGAGGACCAGGTGGACCAGGGCCGCCTGGTGGAGACCATGCAGAGCGACAAGGTGGCCGCCAGCCGGGCCATGGCCCAGAACAGGGAGCTAAAGAAACAGCTGGAGGAGCTGCAGAGCGGATTTGTAGAGATGGTGAGTTGCAAGGCCGTGGAGAGATTTTTAGCAGTTAAAACCCTCCTTATTGAGACAAGGTATTTAAAGGAAAAAGAGAGAATGTTTGATTTAAATTAACTTTAATGTTGATAAACGTTCTGATAAGCTTTGTGAAAGAAATATAATTATCGCAACCTCCTCTCTTTCGTATACAATATACATCCAGGTGTCAATAAACTCGAACCTGGAGACGTGAGTACTTGGAGTGAGAGGAGAGTTTGTGCAGGTTTCTTTTGAAACATTTTCTTTGATGTTTTACTGAAATTTAAAATTGAATTGATTATTTCACAAAGGACATAAATCCTATTCATTTCATTAGACTCATGCCCTCTCTAAAAAAATCGATTCCATTCTCTTCCTTTTTCCCACTGTATTAATAAATGGTGTCAATGATTGAACGACACTACTTTAAAATTGTCTAGCAGCAAAAGTATTAAATAAAAATTTGGTGTACAACACAATGAAGGGATAGAAATTTGTTTGATCTGATAAGAAAAATAGTTCAAAAGATTACCACACCTTTTCGACAAAATACGTTACTACAATTATGGGCACCCTGTATTTTAAAAGGCAATGGAGTAGAAGACCTGAATGCTTTGGCTACACAAAGCATCAACTACCTTAATATTGCTCTTTATGAAGAGGTTATGATGAATTTTGCAATTCACAAAAGAGAAGAATGTTGACCATATGAAGATACTTAGTAATTGTGTTTATTTAATTTGCATTTGAAATAATCTCCTTATTTATTTTGTTAAGCATTATTTCAAAATATAAAACACAATTTGCAGGGTTTTCATTACAAAAATTATTTGTGGGCAATTTTTAATACTTTCTGAAATGTACAGACAATTATGAGGTTAAACTTCTGAGGAAAGAGGTCATAACAGTCTTATTCCTTACAGTCTAATCAAATTAGCCTTTTTTTAAAAAATCTGACCATCAAATATTTCATTTCAGAGCAACACGAAATTAGATCTTGCAGAAAAGCTCCATTCTGAACAGCACATCTGCAAGGAGCTTGGCGAACGTCTCAGCCAACAGGAGGAAGAGCTCCATGACCTAAGAGAACAGGTAACTTGTTAAGTGACTCCTACTTCTAGATGGATGCAATATGACCAATTGCCTATGTGTTAAAACGGTACCAAATTCTGTTTTATAGCCCTTTTGGATGTCAAGAATTGTCCTAATTTACTTTTTTTTTTTTGGAAATATTGGTTCAGAGGCAAAAATCATTAAGTTACAGCTGGAAAGATAAAATTCACAAAGTACAATCATGAGTTTTACCTTGCAAAGAGTATTAAAAATGATGTACTTAGTGAATCTTGCCACCAAAAAGTTCTTGATATGATCACAAATGGCACTTTTTAAATTTTTCTCTTAGAAGAGCAGACTTTTTTTGATAGATTTATTTGATCGATAAGCCCAAAAACGAAAAAATTGCACTTACTGAGTTTTACCTCTAAACCGACAATATGTTCTGATATTTCAATCTTTATTTTGATTATCCTAAAACTTTCATTCTCTGAGCTTTTAAAATAAAATAGTTAAATGCAGACTTAGCTTTGTTTCAGAGAATAAATATATCAGTCTTGATTATGTTTAATGTTCCTAGTGTTCAGTACATTTCACTGTAAAAAATAAAATCAGCTTTTAAGCTTGCATCTAGCCCTCATATAAATAAGTGCATTGAAATCTAAACCTTTTATTTTTTTAAAAATAATGATGAAAATAAAATATAAATAAATAAGCATTTTAAAGTACATTCAGTTTTTGGTGCTCACTGATGATATAATTATTATTTGCATTTTGCTATTTTCAATGCTCATTAATTTTAAAAGTGGAAAATTAAGGACTGGAGAGTGATGCTCATGGGAACATTTTTTTCTATTATATATTACCGTATATACTCGCGTATAGGTCGATCTCGCGTATAAGTCGACCCCCCAATTTCGGAGAAAAATTCTGGAAAAAACCCAAAACCCGCGTATGAGTCGACCCCCCTTTCTCCCGAAAAAATCGCGAAATATTTTCACATAAATTCAAAATAAAAACACATTTATTTATAAATGAAAAAATAATTTAAAATACAGAACACTTTAAAAGCCTTCAAATTCGGATTCCGAGTCTGATGCATCAAAAAGTTCGCGGAAGTCCTTTTCCGTCATCACCGCGTCATCGTAAACATCGGCGTCTCCATATCCGAATCGCTGTCGGCATCTGGGTCACTAAATAACAGATCGTCCTCTGTGCCATCCAGATCATTGCTGATGCAACACTTTTTGAACGATTTCACAACCATTTCCTGGGGGATTGCGTCCCATGCATCCTTCACCCATTGCGCGACTAAAGTTATGTCCGGTTTTTTCAAGTTGCCGCCTTTCGTTGTACTTGGCAAACCGGAACTCATCCAGTCTGCCCAATACTTTCGGACATGGCCCTTAAAGGGCTTATTCAGGCAAACATCCAGAGGTTGCAGAACGGATGTCAACCCCCCTGGAATCACGGCAAGTTACGTTTTCATCTCCTTCGCTTGCTTTGCCGCAGCTTCGGACCGATGGGCAATGAACATATCCCACACTAATAGGGATTATTTCTTGTGTAAGGCACCTGGCCTTCGATCCCAGACGGTTTTCAGCCAGTCAACAACACCAACGTCATTCATCCAACCTTTTTGTTGGGCTCTTACCACCACGCCGGCAGGAAACACTGCGTTTTTCGGCAGGGTCTTGCGTTTGAAGATGATGAGAGGGGGCAACTTTGTCCCATCAGCACAACACGAAAGCACCACGGTAAAATTCGTCTTCTCGTGTCCCGTAGTTTTGATCAGGACTGTCTTTTCTCCCTTTTGATGCACAGTCCTGTTTCCAGGCAGATCGAAACACATAGGGGTTTTGTCCATGTTCCCTATTTGGGAGAGTTCATAGGGAATCTCAAGTTTTTTGCGGATGATGTATCTCTGGAACTCCATTATTTTATCTTCCAGGTCAGCTGGCAGTTTTTGAACAATTTTAGTCCACTGACTTAACACAAGCCATGCCGATTCAGGAACCGCGAACACCAACCGGCTGATGCACGAAAAGTGCTGCCTGGAGCAACAAATGTAGAATCCTTCGACAGTTTCTGTGCTCGCAAACGAATTGCAGTTCGCGACACAGCATATCCATTTTTTCGACAGTCTATGACCCAATCATAAAGGGCGTTTTCCAATTTTGGAAAAGATGAAACTCCATGACGAAGCGCCTTCTTCGTCCTGGGTATGTGCTGCAACACTTCACTCTTTTTTCTCCAATCTCTCACCAACTTCTCATTCACCCCAAATTTGCGTGCAGCAGCCTAATTATTTGTTTTCTCAGCAAGAGAAATAACTTGCAGTTTAAACCCTGCACTATAAGATTTGCGTTTTTGTTTGAGAAAATCTGCCATCTTGAGAGATAGAAAATTAGCACGTGCGATATCAAAAGACGAGATAGAGCAAACAAAATGAATGTTGCCACTCTCAAGACAAAGTATAGTTCATGTGAACACATTTCCATTTCGAAGTTTGTATTTCCGATTGCGGTTTCAATTAATTGTTGATTTCACTCTTAATTAAGAGAAAACCCATTTTCTTGAGTCTTGTAAATGTTTTAGGGTTATTTAATTATTATTTTCAATTAAATGAGTTCAATTTTTCACACGAGCAACATAGCGATAACTACCTGTAGCCGTAAGTCGGCGTTTCGCGTAGTTTCTCCCCTCAGTTATCGATCGGAAAAAAATTTCGGAAATTTTGACCCGCGTATAAGTCAACCCCCCCTTCTTCCACTTCTTTTTTTGGACAAAATTTCTCGACTTATACGCGAGTATATACGGTAATATTTTCTTTGTTTTGTGGATTTTTTTTAAATACTGTTTTATGATAAAAGTGATTTTAATTGCTCACATGTGAACAATATTCAGAAGACAATATTTCTGTACCTCATTGCCAGACTAACATAAGTCTAAAAACTGATTTTCACAGTATAACTATATTGTATATGGAATCCTACTTCGCACTGAGCTATAACAATAATTCTGTTTAAAATATTCTTTTATAAATTATTTCCCAGTGTTATGAGAGTTAGTTCCAACCTTCGTATGCACCAGACAAGCATTTTGACACGCTCCTTAACCCATGTTAATCTGGCTTTGGGGTACAAATCTATCCTTTTTGAAAAAATAAGGGAATTATAAGAAATCAAATAATTTTAAGTTCATAAATATTCTTTTAACTTATAATTTTGTGAGGATAATGATTTTATTAGCTATAGAAGGGCCCATTAATGTTAAGTTTTACTGTTAAAGGATAACTTGAACAAAATTCAATACATTTTTTATCTATAAATAAAAGTGTGCTGAAAATCACATTGATAAAGTCATTGGTAATATGAAGTAAAACTGCTGCTAAATAGTTGCAATTACTTTGTGTGTGTGTTGTTTTAAATCAATTATGCATTCTTGATGTGTTCAACAGTTGACTCAAAAAGATGAAGAGCTACAAAATCTAGCTAAGTCCAATACGAAAGGGATCTATCAACAGAACCAGATAGCTGACAGGATGCGGCACTACGAGGCGCAGGGACATTTGGCAGAAATGTTGCAGAAGGAACTGCATTCTGCCCAAGTATGTATTTGCCTTATTCGGTTACTTCACCAGTACAGTAGAACTTCAATCTGAACTAATTGGGACCCGGGGAGTTTGGACTACCAAATTGTTTAAATTTTGAAGCATATTACCTATGTTCTGCCTATAGCAGCAGACTGAAATGGTTCATAAGTTTTACGAAAAAGGAAGAATTGCTTTGCAGTCTAAGATAGTTTATTTAATTAAAATAATAAATATGAAATTTAAATAGTGAGTATTGTTAAAATGCATATATTAGGGATGCACCGATAGGCGAATTGGCCAATTACCGATTAATCAGCAGTTGTTAATCAGCCGATTAATGATAAAGATGATTGTTTTTTATACTACCAATTTCACCATCATTGCTTTTTTTCTTTCTTCAACAATTCCGATTTTTGAAATGGTAATTTCTTCCTGGGAAAAGATTTTTTTTTTTTTCATTTTTCTAATTTTTCCAAAATAATTTCAAAATTTTACCAACTATTTTAGAGCCAATTTTCATATTATTATCAATTATATTAAATTAACATTTTATTAATTATGTTGACTAGACATGAAAATTCAAAACAAGAAATTGGGGGAGACTGGTGAGCATTCTAATTTAGGAGTGCTTTTAATTTAAATTTTTCAATTATTAAAAGCAATTTAATTCAAGACTTTTACTCTTTATGGAAATTTGAGGCTATCTAAAAGCACTATACTAAGGAGAAAAGTATTGGCACATGAAAACTGTTGTCTATGTGTATATTTATTCAAAATAGGAAAACAACTTTGTTTAAAACTTTACATCAACTGTGAGGGTTATTATTTCTGTTAATAAAATTATTCATCATAGTTTCTTAGTGAAGGTATACTTTAAAAAATAATATTTGAAAAATATTTTTTCCTCTGATTAATCGGCATGATTTTACCGATTATTAACAATCAGCAAAGTGGCCGATTATGGCCGGTAATTAATCGGTACTGCTGATTAATCTGTGCATCCCTAATATATATATATATAAACATACTGTGCAATACAGTACTGTACTACTGTGCATAATGTGCTGCTCAATCAAAGCTTTAAATTTTCAAAATGTCACTCATTTTTTTCTGAACCAGTGATGAAGTGCATTTTTTGACTGCTAAGTTTCAAATTTGTTTCAAGAACAATTTGTAGCCAGCTGTAATACTGTAAACACACCTGCATGGGATAGATCCAAATCAAAAGTCAGTGCATCATTGCTGTCTTCAAATTCTTCTCAGCAGTACACTAAATTAATTTTAATTACAGTACATGTCCGGGCCCACTGCTAGGTATCTGAACGCCTGCATGCTAAACCAAATATGCCTCCCCTACAATATGGCTAGAGAACCAGTCAGTTGGGGGGGGGGGCAACGAAGGGTGGAGCTATCGCTAGGCATTATTATAAACTAAAACTCTTTCCTTGCATGTCAGGGTACTCCCAAAGATTTTTTTACTGGGGGGAGAAGGTCAAAGGGTTTATGACTTTGGAGGGGCACCTTTTTTTCCAAGTACAGTGTACACATTGAATCCAGCTTCTTGTTTTGGAGGCAGTCATCATCAGAATATGTGCACAGAAAGCAAGAGGTTTGGACTAAATGTGCAAAAAGAGAATTTTTAATATGAACCTAGTCTTAAATGTAATATTGGTACTGAACTCCAATGCAAGGTCATGGGGCTCTTCCGATGAAGTTTTTTAAAATTGCAGTTTTAAAAATGAATGCTATTTTGGATGATCTGTTTTGATCAGGGGGGGGGGAGGGAGGGGTGTTTTGTAATCGTCATTTCTTAAATTTTGTAGAAACACGTAACGCTTTAGGAGTTTGTCTTCTGTTATTTGTCAATAGGTGCAATGACACCATTAAAATATCAGTGGCGCATTAAAAATAGAAAATATCGATCAAAGTTACCTTGAGTGACTCAACTTAATATATGGACAATATTTTATGTCACTGTGCTACTGAAGGCTTTACATGTAAAGTGAAAAACTGAAATCATTTTACCGTGTGGGTGGTAATTTGAAGCAAAAATAAGATTGAGCATTATGTTCTTAGAAATATTCACAAATACAAGTTCTTAACTGTATTCTGTAGGAACAAATAAATTCTCTGGTTCAGCAGAATTCTGAGCTGCGCATGGCCATTGCAACGCAGGCCGAAGTGGCAGTCAGCGACGAAAACCAGAAAGAAGACAAAGATGCTTCCAAACGAAATGATTTGGTGAGTAGTTTTGTCTCCCATGTGTATTTAAATGGTATTAATGGAATTACTTTGTTTTAAAAATAAGTTTTGATTGCCTTTCCATGTGTCATTTATTGTGTTAAATTTGCGAAAATTCCCTGGAACCTGGCTTAAAATGATCTAAACACGATTTATAGGTTTCCAGTAGATGAAAACCTGATATTGTCAGAGATTTTTAAAATAAAGCCAGAAAGGGGTTTGGGGGAAGAGAAATATCAGTTAATTAGTAAAGTTGATTAGAGTTTGTAAGGAGGCTTACCTGAACCACTGAATGTTTGAAACATTATCTATAATTTAACTACTGTAAAGGCCTTTAATTTCGCGGGCCGCAATTTTCGCGAAAATGAATATATCAGTGATTTCGCGGGCCGAAAATTTCGCGAATTTTGCATGTACAGAACCGAAAGTTGAAAAAGTCCAAAGTTTAAAAAAATTCGCGAGGCCTAAATTTTCGCGATTACGAAGGGCTCGCGAAAGTCGCGAAAATTAAGGCCTCGTGAATAAAAAGGCCTTTACAGTATCAGTTGATGATGGATTAAACCTATATCTTTGTTTGATAATAGTTCTCAGTATAAATTCCTCAAATTCAGCCTTTCTTGTTGCATACTTATCTTTCACTACTAATTGTAAATGAAATTACTTTATGAATAATGAAACTAAAAATAATCCGTAAGAGGTACCTATTATTGGATTGGTATTTCAGGTTGCTTCCTTATCTGCTTCGGTTCGGCAACTCGAAATGGAGAGAAACCAACTGATGAAGCAGTTAGAGGAGCAAAAGTTGAATCGAACAAATTTGGAGGAACAACTGAAGAAAAAGGAGACTCTGCTTGATAACGGTAAGTACTCAACAATAAGACTGGAGCGCACCAATTGTGATAGGGACAAAAAATAAATTGTAGACTTTCTGTTCAACATCACTTAGCTGACAATTCATTAGGGGATTCCGGAATTTTCACCCCTTCTGCCTAACTCCCTGATCAATTAAAGCTCTTCCAATTTTTCACCAAGATCATGAAATTCCCTAAAAAGGAGATTTTTAGTGATTGGAATTTCAAGAAAAATCCCAAGACAAAATAATTGAAGGGTCAGGGGGGAAAACCAGGGTAGACACATTTGATTCATTTTGAGAAAAACGAAATTTAAACTTTACGAACTCATAAACTTCCCCAGTATACTTGTTCTAAAATGACAATAATACATGGACTACAGTGTTTTTTCACAAATAATGCATATACTAAACGAAATTACACTTATTTTTCTAACAGGTGGTAGCATCAGTTTAAATTCAACAAAAAGTGGACTACCATGGTTTTTCTCCCTGACCCTTCAATTGTGATCACAAAAAACAATCCTTTTTGTGCACAAGTATTAAATTTTTATGTATTCGCCTTTTTGTGCACAAGTAGGAAATTTTTATATATTCCATTATTTTTAAAAGATAGCAAGTCATTTAAAAACCAATACATTTTGATGCTGTCACAGCAGTGAAATCACCACTACAGAAGCTTTATTTTATGTTTTTGGTAACATTTTACAATATTTTCCACAACATGTTCTTGTTTGCAGATGAAGGGGTAGCCGTCGACATAGTGAGCAAAGACGAGCATGCAGTGATGAAAAGAGCTATGGAGCAGTTGGAAGTAAGTTTTCAAAATCGTAATTTTCATTGGTAGAGTTTTTATTTTAAGTGTGACTCTATTAAGGGTGAAACTATTATGAGATCAGAATCCTATTGACATCCAGTGTCCTCACTAATCAAGATTTTTTTTTTTTTTTGCTAGTCAATCAAACTGAGTGTAAAGTTTAAACAGTTTTATAGCTACCATCATTTATTTTTTTCAAGTTATTTTGGGATATTTTCAGTAAATAATTTAAATTATAGGTTATAAAACTAAAAAATACTCTTTTAAACTATATTTCGTGATTCTCTAACTGATTTCCCTGTGATTTTCAAAATTATTGAATATCTGCTCTCTCTCTAAGTTTACATGAACTTATAATACATCAACATGTTACATAGTTTACCCTTTAGTATCAATAATAGTATTAAATATGTTGCTTTTATGTTTGCAAAGAACGTGAATTTTATCTTTTATTCAGAGTTACATGCAAACAACTGAAACACCTAAAATACATCAGCATGTAATAATATAATTTAGCTTATAGCATTAATAACAGTTTTTAATATATTACTTTTATATTTGTAAAGAACATGAATTTTATCTTTTATTCAGAGTTACACACATGCTTCCCCACATGTGAAACTAATAAAAGCGTATTAAAATAGTAACTTCTTTCTGTAGGGTTTAAAACCTTTTAATTAATAATTGAATAAATTACAGTATTGAATTATATTATTCAAACACTGCATTAATTATTTGATGTATTTCTAAATCTTAATGTCTGCGTCCAGGAACGGTTCAAGCAGACAATGAATAGAATAGCAGAACTCTCAGACGAACGACAACAGCTCGAGCATTTGGTGTTGCAACTACAGGGAGAAACTGATACCATTGGTGAGAAGTTTTCTACTTACACTTTTTTGAGATCCTTAAAAATTAATTATGAGGCTATACTCATACATACATTCAGAGCAGACTGCTTTCAAAAAATAATTTTTCTTAAATTGTTCAAGTAGTAACCAAGCTGATGTTTGAGAGTTTAAATGTTCTTGAAAAGAAAACATGAAATTTTAAAATCTAGGACATAGACAGAAAATAGTGTTGGTTAAGATTTTCTTTTCCCCAAATGCTTTTCGAAAGAAAACTTGCAGTTGTCACATTCATAAATAATGTATAAAATCATAATCTATTTTCATAAAAAGCAATTAAAAGATTTGTGGATGTCCATGTTTGTTAATCTACTACTTTTTGAAATTGCCAAGATTTTGATTTTTTTCTTTTACCAGTTTTTCATTTTTTAATCTAGTAACATGCCTTGTATTTTCTTGATGCAGGTGATTATATTGCTCTGTACCAGATTCAGAGGGGACTGATGAGGAAGAGGGCTTCCGAAAAGGACGAGTACATTGCTCAGCTTGCTCGAGATCGGGAAGATTTAAAGGTAGGTTGTAATCTTGGGGGCGAACAGAAATTCTCAATGTTTCAGATGTGGGGACTTTTTTTATTGACCCGGCAGGCATCGCAGCCTGCTTCTTTCCTGAGTTAATGATTCTTTCACAATTAGCTGATTTTTTTTCCATTTGTAAAATTAATTCAAAATGTTGTATGAGAAAGTCATTTGAAAACTTGAGTCATACACTTGATATTAAACTGTACTTGTTTTAAAAACTTGAAAAGCAGTCGGGCAATTTGCAGTTTTGGTAAAACTGTTCTACTAGTTTTCATTTGAGTGCAATATTGCTGAATAAAAATATAGACTAGAGAACATTTTAAGTTACAAAAACATGAACTTAAAAAGTGCTGTTTTTTTTTCAATATTATTGTATGCTTTCTTTTATTCTGAAACTAAAATCTTCTGTGTCTTCACCCTGGTTGATATTTTTTTTTTTTTTCAGATATAATTTTGGGAAATAAATAAATTATTCAAATATAGTGACCTATAAAGATAGAAACTAAAAATCTACTACCCGACAATTTAGCCAATTCTGTTGGAAAATATCAGTGCCATAACTTTTCAATTATATCATCTGTCTAATCTTGCATGGATGTTAATTCTCAAAAAGTATTACTTTAACACAAACTTCAAACATGTTATATAGTGTTTTTTAAACCATTTAAACGGATGAAAAAACTGAAAATTTTTGTAATAGACTTTGAAAAACTTTTAGTGTATACCAGATAACTTATTTTCCATTTTTACATTTTCTCAGGATAATGATCATGGATAAGCCCCACCCATGCACTTAGTAAATGATAAATAATTACTTCAAAGAACAAAAACTAACATGATTTTTAATGAAGAAAATAAATACCTTTGTGCGATAGATCTGAAGTTTAAATCCAACGTTAGAGATGCACATATATACAGGTATACTGCAGACACGTGTTTCGGGGCTACAAGGAGCCTCTTTTCAATGCAAGAAGTGTGAGCTTTAGGATGAAGAATCATAACGTTGGATTTAAACTTCAGATGATTCTTAATGTTTTGCACATGTATTTATTGAGTGTATTTACATCCTTTTTCATACATGTTCTTCAATAGATAAATAAAAAAAATAATTTATAAGCTCACATCTGTTACCACTGAAAGAGTTCCTTGCAATCCCAAAACAAGTGTCGGCAATTTTTTACAAATTTGCTGTGTTTAAAATGTTGCTTTTATTTAAAACTATGGATTCAAAAGATTTCATGTACTTTTTCTGTTTAAATCTTGAAAAGTAATAATTTTGGGTAAAGCTCCATCTTTTTCTCCCCTTCAGACCAAACTGGGAGAACTCCAAGGTCTGGTGATGCGACTGCTAGAGGAGAGGAAGCTCTTCCAAGCTCAAGGCACTGTTTTGGACCAGAAGATCGACATAAGCCATGTTTCACACACCTGTGGTGTTAATGGAACATCTAGTAAGTGATTTATTTATCTTAGCTTTTGTGTTGGGTTTCTAAGGTGCACTTCTCTAAAATAACCATTTTTTGTTTAGATGGAAATCCATCTCTTATGGTAGGGGTGCACAACCTGCGGCCCGCGGGCCAAATGCGGCCCGCCGCGTAGCGATGTGCGGCCCGCGAGTGCATTTAATTTTTCTGTTGAAATAAGACAAATATAATTTTATTTTGAAAAAAAAAATCAGAAAGTTTTTTTTTTAACTCAGAGAGGAAGATGAAGTATAAGTTTTTCCTGGTGGGATTTTTAACTACACACACCGATTAAAACAGTCCAAAATTCGTTTGAAGAAAGATTTCAGGACTTTGTTGGAAAAAAAGAGTGGACCTGAAAATTTCAATTTTCAATTACTAACCAGTGGACAGCAGACCCTTATAGCTTCTTGGTATTGATTCAGCAAATCTAATAATTGTTATAGTAACAACCAAGACAACCAATAAAAAAAAATAATAATAAATAAAAAAAAAACGCACCATTTTGAAAAATGTTACATGTATTTTTTTTAATATTCCTTTGCCCAAGATCTACGTTTCCAACTTGAATGGTAAAAATTCTCCTTATTTGACTTTATGTGACAAATGCTTTGCATTTTGGGCATCTTTTCATGTGTTTTTTCGATGCCGCGTGCAAAACGTAATTTGAGAGTTTACATGTAATTTTTCAGCAATCTTTTAGCATCGGCTTTCAGGTTACGATATTTCTTCTTATTTTTGAAGTGGTGGACTTTGCAAATCATACTGAACAAGAATGCAAGCGTATTTTTCAAAACAAATACGATAATTTTTTGTTTAACTATCATTTTTTAATTTTTGCACTGGCCCCGTGGCGAACGGATGTTTTTCGATCAAAAAGACGCAAAAAAAAAAAAATAAATAAAATAAAATAAAAGGTTGGAGCTATTGTTAATGAAGCTCTTGAAAGAGATGGAGTTAGTTGCCTTGCTGACCTCTTATATGTGCAAATCAAGTTTCTACTAGTTGAGAGAAAGTACTGGTGCATGCTGATGCCAGGCCCATCATTTTTCAAAATTTTCCAGGGGGCAAAGGATATATGCTCAATGCAAATTACATGACAAAACTTATTCAAAATGAAAAAACAAAAACAAAAAACATGACAATTTCTCAAAGCATGCGAGAGGGGGGGGGGGGGCAATTACCCTTCACGAGCCCTCCAAATAATGGGCTTGCATGCTGCCCTCCAATGGAGCTCCTGTTACGAATGTGGCCCTTCACTAAAAAAGGTTGTGCACCCCTATCTTATGGAATTCGTTGGTTGATTTTTCATTGTTACACCATAGTTTGCGTACCTTCCTTTTTCTAAATAATTCTCCAAATAAATAAACATTAGATGTGATTGAAAGTTGATTCCTTAAGAGTATTTGGGATCTTTTTTTTTTCCTTTTTGACAATTACTTACTTTGCAAATGCTTTGTTGAAGTCAAAATGCCCAATGTTAGTAAGTTGTGGATTAGAATTTGTAGAAACTTCTGTGTTACAAAAAGCAATTTCCAGCTTCCAGCATGTTTAAAATCCTAGTCGTTTTTGAAATTTTAATTTGAGAACTTTTTAAGAGATCCCCCAAGTTATAAAGTCACCAATGACAGTTTAAAATTGCAATTTTAAGACTGATTTTGAGAAATTCCTCCCGAACAAACCCTCTTTCTGTAACTTCAAAGATGACCTAAATTTACATTATTAAGATTCCAGTTCCCATAACGGTATCTTTTCTAAGATGAGGACCCCTTTACCATTACATGAGTAAAGCTTGCATTAAATTGAATTTTTAAGCCTTCAGTTTAGAAAAAAGTCCATGAGTAAGTCCCCTGAATTATCCTGTGGAGTCGCTAAAAAGAAGTCAAAATCAAGTTTTTAAGATTTCATCAGCTCAAAAAAGGGTGCAAGGGAGAATATCTGAACCCCTTCTGTCCTCTTAAAGTCACCCAAAGATAGCCTGAAATAACATTTTTAGAACTTTAACTTCAAAATATTTTCTTGAGCGAGCTCTCAAACCCTTAAGTTTGCTAAAATTAGCTTTTTTAAAATACCAATCAAAGCTCAACTGTAGTTTGATATTTTTGAAAAGCACATTTAAACCCTTTGCAGACTCTTGAGTCCCCAAACGATAGCCTTAAGTCAACTGTTCAACTTCCAAAAACATTTTTCCTGCTCACTTTTAAACGCCAACTGCTGCCTCTGATTAGCACAATAACATTCAATTGCTTTTTCCTGTTATAGGTGAGGAAGAACCATCTGTGGAATTTCCCATCGCCACCTCGGACTCGTCGGTCTCGACCAAAAAACCGGAGGCGACCGCCCGAAAGATCATGGACCTATTGACCGAGATCGAGACCACCAACCTGGTCGAAAAGCCGGTCCTGGACAGCTTCCATCCCTGTCCGGTCTGTTCCGGCCGGTTGATCACCGTCTAGCCGGATTCCGACCGACCACCTTTCAGAGAGCCTCGATGCACGCTGTCGAGAAATGCATTTATCCTCTGGATTCATCCCGCAGCCTACAGAATAGTCTTAAGAGCTAGCAACGTTTTTAAGAAGGAATTTTAAGAGTTCTGGCTGTTTAATATATCATTCCTCGTGCTCTTCCGAACAGCATACAGGCTGTCTGGCTACCAGCAAAAGTTGCGTTTTTTACTGCGCATCACATTTTTGCTGGTTGCGCATTTTAGCAATTTTTAAATAATTTTGGGACAATTAGTAGCTTAAACTTGTCATAAAAAATTCATGTAATAAATCAATGGAAAGCTCTATTTTTTAGCTTTACAATGGTTTTTGAATTTTTAGTCCACTATGATTAGAAGAGAAGTTACCGTCATTGGCTTGAAACATCTTTTTGTTATTTTTATGAACTTTTTAACTATTTAAACAGCTCTGTATTTCGTACAATTTTCAATGTAGAAATCTGAAAATTGGCATGATTACTTATTTAGTCAAAAATGTCCTTCATACCAAATTATGTTTCATCGGAAATGGCGAGGTCAAAATTTTTTTATTTTAATTGAGTTGAAGCAAATATGCCCTAAAATGATTCAAAAATCACTAATTTTACTAGTAAAACTGTCATGCACCGTAAAAAATGCAACAATTCTCGGCAGCTGGACACCCCGCATACTGTTCGGAAGAGCATAAGGAAAGATGTATTAAGAGCCAGACGTCTTAAAATTCTTGTTTTTTCGAGGTTGGTAGCTTTTGGACTAATACGAACAAAAGATTTTATTGTGCACTTCACCATGGGCTCAAAAGTTCCTCTTTGTGTTTCCCGAGTTGTTCTTGCATTCCAGTTCGATCCTCGATTCAAATATTTCATTCAGTTTTGATTTTCATCCGTACCGCTTTGTGTTTGTGTAGTTTTCGTTTGGTAACTGGAGTCCATATGGGAAACTTTGACATTCATTCACGCTTAATGTAGCTTTTGTTGCTTGCTTTTGAACCTTTATACGTATTTTACAAATACAGTTTCAAAAAACTTTTTCTTAATTTTTTAATATTTTTTCCTTTTTTAAACTATAAATATTATTATTTTTCAGGGGCTAAAATTCAAATTAATAAAGCTTCCTCTTCAAACCTTGTATGTGTAGAGGAATGTGAGAGAGAAAAAATAGCAACATAATTTCTGCTTCAATCTTTCAATTCCCACCTTTTAAATTTTCATGTTTGCTTTGGTATATAAAAATTTATCCAAATTTTTGACCATTATTCTTTCTAATTTTAACACTTTGAAGGGCAGTAATATGCCCTGAAACCACTAACTTTTAAATTTGTTCCCAATTTTTTTAATTGGAATCATTGGACCTGTTTTCTTTTGTCTCAATTTCTTGTTCATATCATCCCAATTTTTGAGGATTTAAAAATATTGTAATTAACACTAAAATAGTCAACCACTCTTTTTCCCTGCTCTCCGTGGGCTGTATGAACAAATAGGGATACCACTCCCCGTGAAAGAAATTTATTTAAAAAAAATTTGACTATCGAATCATGTGGAGATGATCAATTAAACCCACACATAATGTGTTTTTTGTTATATTTCAAAAAATTTGCATGGCTCGCATCGGAAAGAGTTAATAACTGTTTTATATCCTCATACATTCATTCGGTGTTGGCTTATATGAATTATCACCAGTGTTACTCTTTCTCAGTGTTTTCCTAGAGAAGGGGTCTTGAAATGTTCGCCCAGAATAACGCCATCCAGCCCCTGATTTATTTTTTATTCATTTATTTATTTGTTTTTTTTTTCTTTTTTGATAACTTTAATTCTAATTTTCAAAAAAGTTTGTTACTGTGTTATTTTGAAATAGAGAAGAAAATCATTAAGTGCTTAAATGCTATTCCCTGCAGGGTATATTTTAAACACACTTTTGTGTTGGTGCTATTGATGTACTTGATACATAAGCTGCATGCATATCGTCTACTTTGCAAAATTTTTTGTTTCAATTATTTATTTGTAAGACTAAACTTTATTATGTATTTCTTATGGAGTTTCAATATCTTCTCATGAGGAAAATGCAATAATATTTCCTGTATTTGAAAGAATATAATAATTTCCTTTAAATACATTAAAAAATGATATTTTTGCTCTGACCACTTAACTGTAGAGTTCTATACAAAAAATACATACCCTCCAACCCTGACCATCCAGTTATCAGCAGCATTTACAATACTGTGACCAGCACAACGTAAACAAAACCAACATCTTACAAAAAACCTCCTACAAATTTTGATGGCATAAATTTCAAATAATTTTATCCTTGATATTTCCAAATTATTTCGAATACTTATTTACTTTGAATTTAATTGATTTTGGTAGCAACAGTGGATATTCCGTAGTTGCTGAGGGTATGAAACTTTAAAGTACATCCCAAAAGACTTAGCAGAACTTTTGAGGCTGTAGAAAAAAAGTATGGGGAGTTTAAATACCCAAATTAATAAAATGCAATGTAATTCATCTTTTACTCTTGCTAAGTTTGAGTAATTTGACTTGAACTATTGACAGGTTGTGTAATGTTTAAAGCCAAATTAAACATTTGGTATCACTGTGCTGCATTGTGTTACTGCCAATAATGCTGCAATAAACAAAATAAAGTTTTAATTTAATTGTGATTACGTTATAGCAATGCAAAAAACATGTCCTCGAACTTCTCAATATAATGGGGCTCCACTATATGTAGCAAAGTACATTGTTTTTCTTGTGCCAGTATATATTTTGTGTACCTAATTCAATATTCAGTGTAGAGTTGATGACCCAATATTTAATGTACACAGTAAAAGTTTGAAACTTGGCAGATGTGTCATCGCAGGCACTGTGGACGAGCGTCCCTTATACCGTCCCATTTGGAATGGGACACTAGAGTTATCAAGGAATGGGGCCTTGGAATTGTGATATTTTCCTCAATATTTTGTATCCACACGTAACTTAGAAATGAGTTTCTTGGTAAATGTGTCGCGTTTATTCTATATTTGTTCTGTGAACAGAAATTGATGTTATTCCGAGTTTGTGAAGCTGATCTGTAAAACACAAAAGGAATTCTAATTGCTCTATGTACAGTTTCACTGTGCGCTCTTCTGTATAAGTGGCTATTTTCTTGTTTGTTGCCAATATTATCACTGACAATAGCTTATAGGTCGCTAATTTTGCTTCGTACATAATGATAAAAATTTTATTTATAGATTTGCTGTTGCATTACAATAATACAGTGACCGCTGCTTATATGAATCACGTTTGTTCTAAACAGTTTTAAATACAAATGCGTCGACCAGCAGCAGGCTCTGGACCCAACTGGGCTGGTCCTAGTCAAATTAAAGACCCCAATGAAGATCAATGGCCCTCTTAAAGCCATCTACTCCATAATTTTGATTCAATACAGCGGATAATGCAATGAAACAGGGTGTTGTTCTGTTTTTAGCAATTTGATTCATTAAAGCAGCTGATTCAATTAACCGAGGTCCACTGTACTCTCAAACAAGTTATTTTCTTTCAAAAAACTTGTCAAAAAATTCAGCTGATTGTATGCATTTTTAACTGTCATGTTTCTATTTCAAAAAAAAAAAAAAAATAGTTTATAATGTGGGCATTAATTACTTCAGTTACTAGCTCTGGTAGATAGACAAGGAGAGAAAAAAAGCATTTATGTCAAAAATTGTTGTGCAAGTTATCTTTGAATGTTTTGCAAATATATGATGTTCGCATTGAAAAAGAATTGACAGTTAAATGTAAAAAAAAGCAAGTATCCAGAAGAGAGATGGTATAAAAATGAATTTTGAAGGTAAAAAAATGCAAATATTAATTTTTTCCAATCATAGTTATCATTCAATACTAGCAAGCCATTTTTTAATCACTAGTGCAATCAATATTTGATATTTGTACTGGAAAATATTTCTTTTATCATAATTAAGAAATGTGCTACTTGATGAAGCAAGTTAAACCAATTTATTAGAGTTTTTTTTTTTTTTTTTTGAGGATTAAAGTTTTGCCTTATTATCATGCGTAAAAAAAAAACTTTGAAGAGTAATTTACCTGTAACTGAATTACTAAGCCATGCTATTCTTTCTTTCCTTTTTACTTCGACTTCAGGCTTTCTTCAGTACAAAATTTTAATGAATTGCTTTTGACAAATATTAAACAAATTTGGGAATCATAAATGTTTTTAGTTGCAAGTAATGAAAGAAAAAAAAATTGATTGCAAAGGACCATGTTTTGTGAATAGATGAGATTTGAGTTAGCATGGAACAAATATTTCTTGATTGATTGAATATAGGTGGCACATTTGCAGAGAATTTTAGAATTGTTTGTCTAGTTGCCATATGTGATGCTTGAAAAATTATATATTTGTTGTGTTTTTTGTATCCAAACATTTATTGTTGCAGAAGTTGTATTAATTTCTCTTTAGAAGCTTTTTCGCATTTGCTGTTCTGGTCAAAACAAAATCGTGCAATTCCTTTGGATGTTAATTTTCATGTGTGTTTTTTTATAACCTATGATACTTCTCACTTCTAGTTTTTAAGTTTAAAGCAGTTTCTATTTTTTTTTTTTTTTTTTTTAATAATGAATCCTGTTTTGATATTTTTTTATTGAAGCAATGTTCTGATTGTTTTTTTTTTTTACTCTGTGTATGATGGGTAAACTGTTGAAACATTTCTTCACCTTTAGGTTTACTGAATGGAATTATCGACTGTATTTAAAAATAATTGTTAATGATGAAATTTTTTGCAAAACCTTTTGTAGCGTTGTGTAAGACTGATAAAGCAGTTCTGTAGTTTCATTTTTAGTCTGCATAATGCCCAGTAATGGTTTTCTTTTCAGAATTATAATTCCATTTTAACCCTTAAATGCCACCATTTTCCATTTTGAAACACACCCAGTTTACTCTTATAAATTACTGTATGAGAACATAGTTGAAACTCTGTTGTTGCCAATATCCAATAAGATGTACACTTAAGCTTCGAGAATTAAAATAAACTGATTCGACAATTTGAGAAATACCTCAACTACAAATGTTAAAGAGCAAAGCAAATAAATGTAGTCTTCCTCTTTTGATAATCAATCTTATAGTTATAAATATTAATTCTCTAGTATTAAATTTGTTGTACATGTCGGACATAAAAGGTATCAATGTACAGAGAACACAGTACTAATTGAAAATGTAGTTCGAAATTCATCAAGAATTGATTAATATCGAATTCAGCATCTTGGAAGTGACTGTGTGAGAACAACCAAGTATGTGATTTGCCACAATTTCTAATGTTTAGTAATACTTCTTAAAAGACTTTTAAAAAAGAATTTTTTTAGAGAATAAAAAGAAAAAACTCACAGAAAGGAAGAAAAAATACTTTCGCATTCACTAAGCTCAAAAGCAGGTTATAGGTTACGGCATGTTTATTTTACCTTTTTCAGCCACCATTAGCCACTGACTGCCGCGCCTCCTATTGTTCATTGGATTTGCGAATCACAAATATAGCTCATCTTAGCAGCAATTTGTTTTAAACAAGTTCGAAATAACGAGGTTTGACTCTAGTATGATAGGTATTTTGTAAAACATTTTACCCATTTTAATACAGACAAGAAATAAAAGCGGAAGTGCATTCCCTTTTCTTTCCTCGATCAGGCAATTAAGGGTTAAAAGGTAATTTTTCCAAAATGTGAACTGAAATCGGTTTCTTTATTCAGTTATGAATTATTTATTAGGTGTACAATGTATATAATAAAGAAATCTATTTAGATAAGTTTGTGTAAAATAAGCATGAGTGCTGCGTGTTATTGCCATATTACCTAATTGAATTTGTACATATGTTATAGAGTATTTTTATTGAACATGAATCTTGAACCTAAATAAAAGAAATTGAAACTTTTAAGAACTGAATTTTTATTTCTGAAAATTCATTTTATTTTAACGTTTTCTCTTTTTTTGGAAACATTTAATCAAAGATAACTAAATAGTGCAACCAAGTATTCCCAGTGAGTTTGAACTAAAAACTGGTTTGTTTTTATATACAGTTGCCACCGCTTATATGAACCACTTTTGTTCTAAGCATCATTGATTCGAAAAAGGGGATGATTCAATGAAGTTGAATGTGGTTCTGTTTATTTTTTGGCGATTTGATTCATTAAAAGCCTCCCTCTGATTCAATGAACCGACAGCCACTGTATCCCATTTTTAAAACAAATTACCGTTGCTTAATTGATATTTTGTAGCGTTTTTGATTAATATTGAAACTTTTGAGCATATACAATCTTGGTAGAATGGTAAAAATGAGCATTGCGCCAATAACCAATCATTTAGTTATTAGGGCGAGAGGACTAAAAGATAATTGTGAATAGGGCACCTGATGTAATCATAGCAGCTCAACGCCCCTAAATACCCACATGAGCATTAGCTCATTAAATCCATGACCTATGTGGCATACATTTTTATTGTTGTTCTTCGAAATTCCATGCCAGCATGAGCCCCATGTGCTCATGCAATTACTTAAAGACCAAAATTGGCTCCGACGCTGATTGGAAAGTGGTAATGACCACTCCTTGACAAGATTGAAGTGAGTAAAATTGCATGTTTAGGTCTTTAACTTCAAAAATTTTCCCTGGAAGCTCTCTGATCCTCATGTTCCTTTCTGATGTCACCAAATATAACTTAAAATTCCATGTTTGGACATTCAGTTTCGAAAATTTTCTAAAGAAGAGCCACATTTATGCAATTTTTTTTCACTACTTTGGCCAAAGTTGCTAAAAGTGTTTTTTTTTTTTTTTTTTTGGGGGGGGGGGGACTTTGATTTCAAACTGCTTTTGGTGGGAACTGCACCCCCCTCCCCCCAAATCCAGCAGGGCGAGAGCCTCCCATCTCTTAATGTTTCCGCGCAAAGCTTTTAGTGTTCTTTTATTATTTTTTAAAAATTTATTTATGGGTTTTTTTTTTAAACTTCAGTACTAAAAAGCTTGGGAAGGAGACATCCGGCTTGGATCCAGAGAAGCGGGGGTGAGCCCTCCATTGAACGACAAAATATAGCCTAAAACTGCATTACTGGGACATACATTTTGAAAGAATTGTCATAGTCTAAGATCCCACCGCAGTTTATCTACACTCATAGCGTACACTCAACACGTATATATCAAATTAAAGCACATTTTTTTCTGAACGTAACGCACTAAGTCTTCGTATGTAAAAGTGCCCGAAACCTATAGGCAGCCTGGCCTAAACAGGACATATGAATGTAGTATTTCTACACTCATTGCGTATACTCATCACGTATATATCAAATTAAAGCTGATTTTTTCCTGAACGTGGACCACTAAGGCTGCCTATGTAAAAGTGGCCGCAACCTCTAGGCAGCCTGACCTAAACAGA
>JAXGGA010009876.1:0-49420 GCA_038373865.1 Uloborus plumipes
CTATATTGTTCATCAGATTATTTTATCGGAAAGCACCCGTCGTTTCTTTCACATCGGACCGATAATCATTCATCCTTTTTTTTTTTTTTTTTGAAGAAGAACGTTAGCATACGAAACGATATCGGTTAAAAGGAAAAACAGAGAAATAGAAATGTTTTTGACCACGTTCCTTCGGAATACTATCAGTTAAAAAGAGTCATTACACGTCAGTTGTTTACATTTTAAAATATTCATTAATTAGCTTTTAAAATTTCTTACCAACACATAGCATGCATTTTTTGAATCAGTGTAGTGCATTTTATAAGGTTAAAATTAAAATCAGCTTTTTAAAACCAAAATACCTCTCTTACAAAGAAATTAATTACTATAATTCATCTGAAAACAATTTAAGTATCATAAGTCTTTCTATCGTGAAACAAACCATATGTCATCATTACGGGCTCCTAATTGATAGCAGAGATATTTAAGACAAATCGCTTTGGTAGCAAACTTCAACTAATGTCATTTTAACCCATAATTACATAAGCAGTCGCTTTGAATTTGAAATAGAGCAAATTTTCCCACTTATAATTTCAGGACCCACTATGTTTTGCTGTCTTCTGCAACCGCCGCTTTTGTAAGAATGGGCTGTTATCAATTTTCATTGTTTCCAAAGCTTTTATGTCTTTAATATTTAAATGGCACTCTCGTCATGAAATTCTCTTCATGATTGAATTAATTTGTGAGTTATTTTGAGCGGTATAATTTCCGTTTATTAAATTTTCTTAGAGATTTTTGAGCCTTGGATACAACGGGCTGATAGTATATTTGGAGGTTTGCAATGCATTTTGATAAATTCTATCGTGTATGACATGTTTGTGTTATAAAGTGTTATGGAGATAGCAATAAATCTAAAATGAATTATTCATTGGGTAAAACACAAAACTTAAAGTTATACAATGGTGAACAAATACATTATGAAGAAAAAAAAACCTTTAATTTGCACTAAAATTAAAGCAAGATAAATATTTTTAAATTTCCATAAGTTCAACTGATTTATCATGACTCAAAGCACTATAGACAACCATGTCTAAAACAGGAGTGCATAGTACAAGCATCTCTGAGAATTCGTTGAAGGATAAACTTACGTTTGGCATTTCGCAAAGCACTCTATGTGTACCGTAGAAAATAAGAGTAAAATATTAATATTATGCAATCCTGCTTTATGTACACGTAAAGTAAAATACTGAAATGCAATGGTCACACATTAATATTTTGATGAAAATGTATTTAAGTATTCTATTTTCGGTGTCTGGTTTTACTTTCTAAAAAAACATGGAAGATAAGTTTAATACATAAGTATTTTTTTCGTAAATAATTTATAAATCTTTCAGAGATTTTTAGGAATAAATTTTAAAATATTTTTGATAAAATTAATAATTGTGACTTGCTTTTGGGGCCCATTAGAGTTATATTAATCAAAAAATCCTCAAATAAATGTTGTCTAATAACGCTTAATTTAAAATAGTGTAATCAGAAACTTGAAAAAGTCTACAATTTCTTATCAATAGCAATCTAATTATTTTGAATGTAAGACACTATTTTTCATAAAAACAAATACGTACATGGGTGAATATCAGGAAAAGTGCTAATTTAAGTCACAACTGAATTTCTCGAGCACTTCCAAATAAAAACCAAAGATTTTTTTTTTCTCATACAGTAAACTGCGTCGCACATACAATCCATAACAAAATTTTCAGGTTTTGCTTTAATTTGTGACAATAGAACTCTTTTTATTGCCTCAATGTCATGTCGGCAGCGCGTCACACATTCGAATCGCAAAGTTCAAAAAAATCCTGTGGATTATAAAACATCATTGCAGAAACAAATACAAAAGGAAATAACGTGTTTTATGTTCACCTATGACGATTAACTCTTGTATTAAAGATAAAATGAATTTAGATCGATAAAAAAAAGCAATTTCTGCTTGTCACAAGTTTTCATAACTTGACCAGGGAGCCAACTTCCGGAATGATAAAATCTAGAAAAAACATTTTTTGGCGCCAAAAGTTACGCTGGGTGAAGCTCTAATATGTGATGTTTCAGTTCCGATAGAAAATTTTTACTTCGGCTGCATTGAATTACATGTAAGATTTTTTTAATCTTGAATTTTCTGTTTCTACCAAATGAAGTGTCATGTCGGCAGCGGAAATTTAGACACAAAATAAACTATTTTTTCAATCTATTTTTGCATAATGGAAATGAAACCTACCGTCATGGGCATATTACGGCGTTTTTATTTTCGAATCTTTAATTAGGGATGTTCAGTTATCATATTGCGAGAAATTTGTCATGTCGGCAGCGGTCATGTCGGCAGCGCCGAAGTAGAAGATATTTGTTACGAAATGGATGCATGCATTACCGATGTTTTTTCGCAATTCTTTCTTCGTGCTTTGTGTTGAGTTTTAAATTTAAAGAACAAAGATAGTTTCAAGTGCATCGCCAAATTTTCCATTATTGGAAACAGTTTATTAATGTTTTTTTAATGCTTCAAAAACATTAATTTTTCCGCAAAATTTGAGTTTTTAAACAAAAAATTATTGCCATTTTCACCCTCTTTTCTATTACATTAATATTCAGACCTTCGTTTCTGCACCCCAAAATATAATTTTGTTTTTAAATGGAAAATCTATGAACAGTTTAGTGCAAATCCCCCCCCCCCTCGCCAAACTCTGTCTTGGATTAAGTTCGTTTTTTAAGATTGTATTAAGAATTTTATTTTATTTTGAGTTTTTAACTGTTAACCTATTTATCTGTTTGAAAAAAACTTTGTCCCACTAATTTAATTTTAACTAACTTTTAATTGGTCTCTAATTTTATTTATGATACAAAAAAGCGTTCTGGCTGTGTAAGTATTATTATATACTAAGAAATAATTATATTCTTTTTAAACATAAAAGGTAGTGAGTAAATGTTTACTTTTGTGCACTAGAAGTGTGTAGAATCTGTAATATTTGTCAGATCGGTAGCATTCTCATCATGTCGGTAACGCTCAAAGACAACCCCCCTAAAATGGGGGTAAATGTTCACCTTGACCATGCCCCTAATTTAAAAAAAAAAATTGTTACTTATATGTATTTGAAATACCCTATTAATTTAATTTTCTAAGTATCTTTAAAAATTGAAAATTTCCATGGTCAAATTGGCACTTTTCCTGATATTCACCCATATACTGCTGTTAATATTATTAAAAAAAAGAAAGATGTAGAATAAAACATTACCAATTATTTAAAAACTTCTCTCCTTTTCTTGTTATTACTTTGCAGTCAATTTGTAAGATAATTCATTTTCTCTCCAAATCTCCTCAAAAAAGGTCTACAAATTTCTCAAACTAAACGCTGCGACATTATAACCTCAAATTTGACGTACGGAAATAAATTTTCCTAATCTATATATGACACCAAGGGATTAATGTCATATTTTTAGAGGTTAAAGAATTTAATCCTTCACTGCTGTACTGGGAATTTTCCATCAATTTATTAGCTGCAAGAAAACTAATCAATTTTTCCTTCCGGATAATAGAAGACGTATGTTGAAGATAAGAAATAAATTTTATTTTTTAGTTAGGATGAATCATGGAATAAGTTCTTTAATATTCTTTATATGATACAAAATTATAAAGTTTCGAAACCTTTTCTTTTGGAAAGTCGAATTTTTAAAGAGTAGAAATTAATGCTGTATTTAATCACTTATCTGAGGACCTATTTTTAAAATATTTTATTTTAATCGAAAAATACGTCAAGTATGTGATATATTGATTTTCAAGATTCACACCCACAAATTATTAATAATCCGTGCTATACATAAAGCTTAGAGTAGAGATTCTCAAAATTAAGACTATCACTGGCTCATATCTGTAAACACACCAGCTTTGCTACTAAAAACTAAAATTAAATAAATAAGTAATTTTTTGGTCATGCATTAGAATCTTATTTGCTAATATGCATTTGCGTAATGTTTTACATATATACTCATTTTTCTATGCACTAGTGGTTGGCACTTGTAAAGAAAAAATAAACCAACAAAGAGAGACATTACCAGAAATTCAACCGAGATACCGAGAATAAGCGGAGTGATAAGCATTGTAAATTTAAGTACCGTTTTTTCGCAACTTTTTAACTTCTCTTAATAGTTTCAATCTTCTTTATTAGTGTCAACAGTGTCAAGTACTAGAACTTGGAGTTTTACCTTAAGTAAAGTGAAAGATCTTTCTGTGGGAAAATCTTTTGTCAGTCTTTAGTCGAGGTTGCGATTAAAAAATTATTGAACTATTTTTTTCTACTAGTAATTTTTTTTTCATTTATTCTGTGCACTGCAGAAAATAAGTTGTTTTTACAGTATAATAGTGTGAGCAGAGGTTTTAGTTAAAACTAAAATGCACGTAGTAATAAACTGTAAGTTAGCAATTTTACAGTTTATTACTATAAAATTAGCAATTTTACAGTTTATTTCTATCAAATTCGTTGTATTATACTGTAAAAAAACAGTAATATAATTTTTGCAGCAGAGGTTCTAATTCAAAACCCTAAAATGTACAGTAATAAGCTGTAAGTTTGTAATTTAAGTTTATTACTGTAAAATAAGCAATTTTAGAGTTTGTTGCTATAAAACTAGCAATTTTACAGATTATTAGTATAAAATTACCTGTATTATACTGTAAAAGCAACATTTTATTTTTTGCAGTGTGCATATATGTATATATAATTCTACGAGTATATAAACTATTACGAACACGTAATAGCAGCTGTCGACTAGTATTCGCCGACTCCAGTCCCTGAAGCTTAGAGCTTATTAAACATCACAATTGAAACTAAATCAATTCATTTTCTGAAACATTTTCAAAAGCGAGCGTGAATCCAACTACCCCATCAAAGTGTTATCTTCACGATTCACCCTCCCCCCTCCATCCAGACTAGCTGTCATCTCATTCACACGCACTACGTAACCATCCCAGAATGTCATAAACCCGTTTTGTGGGCTGTATAAATCGGGAGGCTGTTACCGTATCGGAACCATCGCGCATTAAGTATGCAACAACCAGACATAAAACAGGGGCAATCAGCGGCGGACATGCTTTTAGGGGCACATCCACCCCCGGTGTCTCTGTGCTGAGATTTTCTCGATAAAATCACTCAATGCAGTTGATTTTGCCTCTTGGTATTTATTTCTGCACGTGAATTTGAACTTTTGAGATATTATCGATGATTTGACTTTGACATTTGTGGAGGCTTGTTAGGTGGACATTAGTTATCCAGGGCCAATGGACAGGGAGATTATTTTTCAATTTGATTGTGGTTGTTAGCTAAAAAGAGTAGTAGCACGCAACAATTAATCTTAGAAATTAGACTCGTTTCAATTTTTTGTTTTTTAAGTGATTTTGCTGTTGTTGATTCCAGTTTGTGAGGAAAAAACTATAATAAGAAAGAATAAATCATAGTTTGAAGAAACTACGAGAATTATTATGTGACTTAAACATATTCATGAAGTGAGTCCCCGTTAAGTCCACTTTTTCTGAAAAATAATTTAATTAAAAAAAATACATGTTTAAAAGCTCCTTTACTAATGTGCTTAGGAAATAGATAAAAAAAACTAGATTCTAACAACAAGAGAATATAAAATAAAGAGTTTAAGTAAACAACCCTTTGGGTCCGTATTTACTACTCTAATATTCCCCAAAAAGTGTGGACAATTGAAAAAGTGGTGTCCCTCTTTGCAAATGGTTTTATTATGCATGATTATACAAAGCCCTTTGCAATTTTTTTCTTATGAAAAATATTACAAGTGTTCAGCTACTATTTGTCATTAGGGCCTTTTTTTTAAAAAAGTGTTTTGCTTTGATTTTAAACTAAAAGATATAGCTAAATCTGATGCCATTTAGCACTATTTTTAAAAAAGTGTTTTGCTTCGCTTTTAAACTAAAAGATATAGCTAAATCTGATACCATTTAGCACACAAATGCCCATTTTCAAAATATGGAGGTACATCACTTTTACCATGAGCGATACATATGTTACAGAAAGAATCCCGATGGAATAATGCATTTAAACGTGTTTGGGAAGTTACACATTTTGAAACATAGTAAATATAAATAAAAATTTCTTAGCGGAAGCGGCGAGAAGACTAAATTTTTCATTGTCTACCGGAAAAAAGAAGAAAAATTTGCTTGAATTTATCATGAAATAGATGTAATGTTTTGCATAAATAAATTACGTGTAACCTTTTTTGCTGGACTTGATGCGTAGACATAATATTCGTTACTTATAAAAATGGCACTTTTTCAATTGGCAATGGAATTGATGTATATTTTAGTTTATGAGTGAGCATTTGTACGTTTTAAAAGCAGCTTTCCCTTGCTAAGTATCTATGTAAAAATCTTAGGTAAACCGGGAAAATCTGTTTGAACAGGTAAACATATTTTGAAGTGCAATTGAAGTATACATAAATATATCTGGCACGTGAAAAGAGTGAATTTTTCATTGTCTATTTTAAATGTAAACGACATTTAGTTGAACTTAGAATAAAATTAAAATATAAAAAAAAATTTTAAATTTAAAGACTGTTTCTGTCCGCTCATTCGCACTAAAAAGTATGAAATAAACTAAGTATTCGATACAGTGATTATAGTGTTCAGAAATTCCTGCTCATCTTGATATATTTATATTTACGTTAATGTTAAAGCAGCCAATAAAGTTTAAATTAAAAATTTGATTTAAGAAATAGGCGGTATACTGTTTATGACGAATAGCTTTTACTATACCGCCTATTTCTTAAATCAAATTTTTAGTTTAAACTTTATTGGCTGTTTTAACATTAACGTAAATATAAATATATCAAGATGAGCTGGAATTTCTGAACACTATAATCACTATATCGAATACTTAGTTTATTTCATACTTTTTAGTGCGAATGAGCGGACAGAAACAGTCTTTAAATTTAAAAATTTTTTTTTATATTTTATTTCAAAGTTTTTTCGTTTTAAAATTTATTTAGAATTGTGTAAGGACAATCGCCGTTAAGCATAATTCACCAAAAAAATAACAAACGCCGTTAAAAATGCTATTCACGAACACTTTATTTTTTATTAATGAGAATATTTCGTTTCCAATTTTGTTAATTTATCAACTTACTTTGAGTCAAACGCCATCAAGCGCAATGTTCAATTTGAAGAACTACGAATGCATTTTCCGCAGCCCTTAGCCTTTTTACTTCCTTTTACGTAGTAAAGGAAGTATAGTGATCGCGAAAAGAAAATCTGGTATGGGCCCCACACTACTTCCTTTTACGTTTAAATTTCTTAGTAGTTGCCTTAAGTGTTAAAAAAGTGCTTGGAGTGAGCAAGGTAATAATTCAAATATTTACACCCCTTAATCTGCCAGGAAACAGTGTAGAAAAACGTTTTTAAATGTTAATTTTCTAAATATTGGCGATTGTAACATCATTCAATGAATTTTTCGCAAAAAATCGCCAATAGCGCCAAGTTGAACCCAAATTCAAAAAAATCTAATTAATAAAAAAATTAATTATATTTCGTAAATTAAATAAATTTCGTTATTAAATAACAAAATAACAAGAACAATAAAATATTTACATTGCGTTTTAAAAGGTCATATAGACAAACTACTAGTGATTTTCCAAAAGTATACTCCGTTCGCACGCTTGATGATTCTTAAAAAGTAAAAATATTTATATGAGAGGCTAATACATCTCTCTTTACATGAAGGATAAATGCCCACAATCTGCAAATATATCTTTGTTTTGGTTAGCCTTGAGATTAATGTGTTGAGTTTATTAACCAACCGTCGGTTTTATTATTACTATTATTTCATTGTTTCTGGAAACAAAAAGTCTTTAAAAGAAAAATATAGCAGATTGAGGGAACGCGCTGTGCCGCTCGCTCCACTATAAAGCGGAAGTGCGTTAAAGTTCACGCGGTTGGACTTAACTCTGCAACCGGAAGCAAAATGTGAAAACCATGACAAAAGTAAGTACAGAAAAAGTCTTTAATTAATAATAATAATAATAATAATAAAAAGCATCAAACTGTTTTACAAAAGAGAAGACAAATAGCAATTTGTCATTGAGCAAAAAGGATGCCAGGTGCAGTGACTTTTACTCCCACTAGTCTATCAGCTAGACCGGAAAATAGTATTATTTTAAGGAAAAAACTGAATGAGATGTCATTTTTTTTTCAGTTTTTTTCGTAGATTACAATCCGGAAAACGAAATCGGTTTCTTTTGCACAGTAATTGACAAAATAAGCATCAAAATCATCATTGCGTTGTTGCTCTATAAAGGTGTAATCGCGATACAGAGACATTATAGCTGAAATAATTACAGTAAAAACAACAAAAACCTGTATATAAATGATTATTAGTAAAATAATTTTCATGTGGAACTTTTTTTAATGTAAAAGTCAGTCAAATTGAAAAAGTACTGAAACTTGAAAAAATTATTACTTTGACGCTTTTTCTGACAATTACTGCACAAAAACTTCCGAATTCGATTTTCGGATTGGCATATTCGTCACCTACGCAAAAAAAAAAAAAAAAAAAAAAAATATATATATATACATATATATATAAAGAACACCCCACCCAGCTTGATACCTAAAATTATACTCTGTTTTGCCTAAATTTTGGCTGCTAGCTAATAGATTACACAGCCTACTTTAACATTCGAAGAATATGTACGCTGTGCGGAAAGAAGAGCAGAATTTCTTATTGTCCGCTGGCAGTGATGAGGAATATGAAGTTTGGTAAGGGTTTAGTATCCCTTAGAATGCCTCATTTTGCTACTATCTACAAAGTCATAATAATTATCTTACCTGCTAAAAAAAAAAAAATACTAAATGCCTTTTCACTCGTTAGCAATCAGGGGAATTTTTATTTCAGTTCAGGTTTAGTGATAAGTATGCCTCATCTCGCTGCTATAAATGTACATAATTATCTTACATGAAGCGATAAAAGGGCTGAATGGCTTATTAATCACTCGTTGTCAATGGATGATGGTTCGGAAATGATTGAAAGGGTTTTTTTCTTCTTCAGCGTCAGGTTTCATGATATTTAAAGCCTCATCTTGCTGCTCTCTGTACTTCTGTACAGGGTTCCCATCCAGCATCCACGCATGATAAAATTTGTATCACAATACCGGAGGTACAATAGGAAACTGTCCAATTATACCTCCATTAATATATCCTGCAGTAAATCCCCAAAGCAGTATTTTAAAATCAAGAGTCAAAAATTGCACAAAATGTATTGATGACACAAATATATATGTTCAATTAAAAAAACTTCAGCTTTAAATTAATGCACTGATATTGATTGTTGAATATAAATGTTTTCTCAAATTCAAAAATGTAAAACTTGCATAAATTAGACAGCTGTGGTAACAAATATGAAAAGGGCTACAGCTTCCCTGCAAGACGAAACGTGGAGAGTCTTCACAACTTTGCCAAACCAGGGAATTAAAGTATGGGCATACTTTTTTCATTTTTAACTGACTTCGAAAAGACGGAGGTTCTCAAGTTAAAGAGTTTGTTGTTCGTTTCTTTTTTGTTTTTTAGCTTATAGAGTATTTAACCAAGGCTTCACTAGATAGCGTTTTATACAGGCTGTATCATTACTCAAAACATCAATGATGAAGATTTGTCCGCTAGAGAGCGCTGAAAAAGGACCACCCAAATGTTTGTTTACATTTATTAGCATATTGTTTCTGCTGTAAAAAGCGATGTTTATCCTATCTTTAAGGGTTGAAGAATATTGATATAGTTAACTGAAGTAGAGTACACAGTGAATTGATGCCGAAGGCCTCATTAGTACTGCTTTTTAGGGGAAATAAATTCCCCTTTCAGGTAAAGATAATCAACCAAACGTTTCATACGACCAACTGTATCATGGCGAACTGTGGACTGAATTTTAAAAAGTTCTATGGCAACCCGTTGGTAGTATTGGCTCGCTTAGCGAATAGATTCGCCGTTTATCGCTCTGCGGTACCAGTGTCGTTTCATGGTTAATTAATAATTAGAATCAATTAAAATGAAAAATAATTCGCTAATTAATTAAAATAAGCCGCTAAAATGCAGAATAAACCAAAAAATAAAACAAGCTATTAAATAGCGTTAAAATATACTAAAATAGAATTCAATGCCAAATTGTAAAATTGTCGCCAACATATTAACTTTTAATTTTGTCTTTTATTTATCTGATTTGTTTTTAATGTTAGTTACCGTACAATTCGATAGATGTCGCTGGACAATGACCACCGTTTTTATCCCAAGGATTTTAATCAAATGAAACAGCCTGTATAAAACGCTATCTAGTGAAGATTTGGTTTAACCAAGTGAACCTATTTCGGGATTTTTTTTTAATGTATGGGGTTTTTCGAGAAATTTGCCTATTAAATAAATGATTTCATCAAAATAATGATTTCAAGCAATTTTCCTATTAATTAAATGATTAAATATGTAACCCGCTGTTGTAATAAAAACGCGGTTGCTATAAAACGTTTAACATTAAAAATAATCATAATGAAAATTTTGAACAAAGGCAATGAAATTATTTTCTACTGAATTATTTTCTACTTTTTAGAGCAATTTTCCGCTGTACTTTTGAAGTCGGTTCTATTGTCTTTTTTAAAAATATCTTTATCACTTGAACTATGGCAACATTTCATTTGTACCTCCGTACCTCGTGTGCCCACTGTCCGCATTCTTTATAAAGTATATGCAACGGAGCAAACATGTAATATAATTGAAGTCATTGCAGGGTATTTTTTGCAAGAATTGCTAAGTCTGTTACCGTGAAGTAGAACCAAAACTAATTCCATACAACCGTGAAAGTAAAAAAGTTCCTTACTTCCAATAAGCCAAGGTCATTCCATTCCCGAAGTGACCCCTTATGGACGGAATCTCCAGTAAGAATGCTTAACAGCTGGGAATAACCCCTCATTTGACTAAAGAGCCGAGTTTAGTTGTTGCTTCCCTTCCATTCATTAAAATTACCTATTTATAATGTCACAAGGCAATAAGAATCGCACGAGATTAATGAAGATTGGAACACCATTACGAGTTCGGAAAAAACATTGCGTTGCAAGCATTTGCAATCGTTTCGCATTTGTCTCAAGCGCTATTAGGATATTGCGTGCGTTCGGCCATTTTGCATTAGCGTTTAAAAGCTCTGGAGTGACCGGAGAACGATCGATTTTGTTACTGGTTTTGACGGGTAGAGTGTGTTTTTGACATCCTATTTTGCTACGTGATGGACGGTGATCATTTCATGAAAATGTAGCTGACGTATTTGTCTTATAAGCTATGATACGTAACAAGCGCAATCAACTAAAAATATCAGACTACTAGCGTTGCGACATCGTTGTTTATGTTTTCGGCAAAGCATTGATATTTGATTGTGTTTTCCTACATCGATGTTTGAGTTTGATGTTTCTTAGACGTCGACCTTTTATGTTTGGACCGAAAATATCCTTTAAAAATTAAAATGGTTAGTTATGCTTTTTTTCCCATCCCCTTATTTTTTAAAATCATGAACTGTACTTTATGTGTTACATGCAAACGCTTGTCAATACTTCCGCCAAAAAAAATGTATATATATATATATATATATATTAAAATCAATGTTTTACTTGAAAAAACTTAACTTCTAAATGCACCATTTGTGATTTGCGCTACAACAACTTTCTGTCTTACAATTTTTGTTTACAATTTCCTGGAGAAATGGAAAAAAATGTGAAAAGAAGTAAAAATAGTTGCCACAGTCATTTTTTAAAGTTGTTCACTGATCCGGTTTTTTGACAACCAAATCTATTGCGGAAGCCTACCGGTACTCTACTGCATCCCAGTTAAAAAAATTTAGTTCCGAAACTGGGACTCAATACATTTTTAAGGCATTTTTTAGCCCAGGAGTACTCTATTTTTTAACTATGACTTTGAGGCACTGAGCTCCTTAGAAATACGAGAGTGTGTCCAGAAACTGAACGGGAAAAATTGCAGCATTCGATACAGAAATCGCGTAGCAGTAGCCAATTCCCAGCGGGCAACGGTTCCATCATCTTTCCTGCAAACAGCTCTAAATCGGTATCATTAGAACACATAAATGCCCTGTTACTCTCCGCACAACGTGTTGATAGGCCCATCCGTCTTTTCTCCTGCTGTCACGTGATTCTAAGAAACTCTTGATGCGGGACACTGAACAATAACTGTTTTCGAATCTCTTACTATGAGAAAGTGCACTGTTTATGAGAGCTTCTTTCCTTTTATTTGGTTCTACCTACCAAAATGAAGAACTAAATTTGGAAGCTCATTAAAATTTACGCTGGAGGTAAATGAGGCAGCTGCACTTATATGACAGAACAAAACGTGAAAAACTATTTATGTCTTGTCCAATAGATGTTGCAGCTTTAGATTATGGTTGCTACTTCTACTTAATAGGTAGAAATAAGTTTCCATATTATATTCAGGTTTTATAAAAGTAATTTGAAAAAAAAAAATCTACATACTAATGTTATTTTAACTTGGTCAGTTGTTCTTTAAAATAACAAGTACTAAGGTTAAATTAAAAAACCCCCGACCCTGATTGCCGACCTCATATTGAAACGAACTTCACTGATCAGAAAGCCTTTTAAATTTAAATATGTTTAGTTGTTTTCGAGAGAACATGGTAAACATGGAAATGGAAAAATAAATCCATACTAGTAAAATTTTTTAGTTGCAAAAGCAGAGTTAAGAGAAAAAATTTAATATCCTTCTTATGCTAAAATCAACAAGTATTTATATTATTAACAAATAGAAAATTTCAACATATAAACATTTTAAATCATTGAGTTTTCTTTCCTCGTTTGTCAACAATGACATCGGTTTCCAATCGCGTAAATAAAAGCTTAGTCGCATTTGGTAAAAAACGTTATAATTAGAGTTATGTATGATATGAAAGTTCCAAACACATTCTATCATACGCAGAAAAATTTCCTCATTCTTTTGGTACTATTACTCGTATTTTTAATTTTTAAGCATGTTTTCACTTCAAAAGTCGCGAAAAACGTTTTAAAGGTTTTTAATTAATAACTTTGTCAATTAATGTTACCCGAAGACGCGACCTATTTAAGAAAACTCTCGATTACGTCTCCTTTCAAAAATATTTCAAAATTGGTCCATCCGGTTAGGCGCTAGAATGCCACAGACAAATACACAGCTTGACAGATACACAGAAACGTTAAACTTATAACCACCTTCCTTGTTGCGTCGGGTGTTAAAAATTTTCGACACAACCACAAATGAAATTTATGGTTAAAACAGAAATAATACCCCGAAGTATTCTAGATTTTATGTCACTTGGTTTATAACCTCCAACCGTTAGTCAATCTTTCGAGTAACGAACATTTTAAACAGTAGTGCATTTTAGAGGGGGCACAGGGGGCCCGAATCTCTCCCATAAGGATAAAGTTAATTTAACTATCACATTAAAAATTCTTTAATTTTGTTCAAAATATTACAAATCAAATTGTTGAAACTATTATTAAAACACTCATTTACGCACACACCCATAGCATGTTTAAACATCCCTTGTGTTTTCTACAGGTGTAACATTGGACTCACAGATAAGTATAGAAGACTATGTTTTACTGGCTTACTTCATTGATTTGGAATTCAAAATTACTTACATAATATCGCAATTCGACCATTAATTTGTCTTTGATAGAATCAGTAATTAACGTTAAAGTAGCCTAAAAACATTTATCAATATCTTTATAAAAACTTTATGAGGAGGTGCGGAGGCACTTCTAATTTACGATTTTTTAGATATATTTTTTGCCGTGATAAACAATTTTAGTGCACCGTAGACCACACGAAATAATTCGAATTCATCCGTTGGAACTTCGGAATGAATTCGAACCCTCTCCGGCCGTAATGACGATCATTTTCGATGCCAACCACAGACCTGAAACTCATGATTCATGTGTTCTTCCGGAAGAAATGAAATCGAATAAAATTCATGAGATTCCTGGCGTTATTTTTTCGAATTGACTTAAAGGGGAACACTCGTCGGGGAGAAGGTTCTTTTTTTCTGCTTGTTTGTTCGTTGCCACGTATAATCTAGGAATTCTGGAGAAAAAAAAAAGGAAAAAAGGGATATCCCCTTGACAGAGAAATCTTTCTACGTGCTGTGGAGTGCGTTGGAATGACATCCGAATATGGCGGGAGAGAAAAAGAACTGGATTATGACAATGGAATAAATGTATGTCAAGAGCTTATTTTTGAGGGAGTTGAATCAATTTGAAGGATTTTGCGGTTTATTCTTCGAGATGACAAGAGCATAAAATACATGTCCTGAGTGAACATTTCTAAATAAGAGAATTATTTTTTCTTTTCCTTTCTTTCTTTTTTATTTTTGCTTCTCAGACTAGTTAGAGAAGAGCTTAAATTCTCGAATCTGGAAATCTGGGTGCTATGAGGATAGTGAATCATCCCCGCCAAAATGGTACAAATCATGTCCGAGAATGTGCAATATTTTATCAATTTTAATGTATACCACACATTGTTTTATGTATTTATTTTTTTAAATATCGATTCTTAGTTTAATTGTGTGTAATCAAGTATATATTATTTGCCCACAAGTAATTTATGAAAAGCTTTAAAAAAAAGGTTTAGTTATAAAACAGATCAAACTGTCTCAGGCTTCAAATTGTAAAAATATGATTCAAAATTGTGCTAAAATGAAAATAACAGTATAAGTAAGCAGTTATATAGTATCTCTTTTACACACAAAAAAGGTTTATTTATAAATTTTCAGAATGTTCATTATATTTTGTAATTTCACTCTTCTCTGTAATTTTACAAATGCAACTGAAAAATCACCATGAAACGAAACGCTGTTTTAAAGAATATTCTTTTATACTTTCCTGTCTAAGTTCTTCGAAAAAGACTAGATGAGTTAGAAATATTTGATTTTAATAAAGGCTTAAAGTAAAACAGTATTTACAACAGATGAGCGCATAAATATCGGGCATATGTAAAGGCAAAACCAAAATTTTCATTAATTCTGTAATGGCAATTTTTCGCTCAAGAAAATGCATTTTTGAAATGTCCCTTTTTACTTCCTTTTACGTAGTAAAGGAAATATTGTGATCGCGAAAAAAAAAAAAAAATCCTTCAAATTTTAGTCTAAATTTTGATTTTGCTCACCCCCGAATGAATGTTCAGTAGTTTTTTCGACCTATCAGCACGTGCATATGTATCTACCAACATATAAGCAGCCAAAAAATCATTTTCAACCACCCACGAGTTAATTACGACGAGTTTTCTCGTGACGTCAGTATGTACGTATGTGCGGATGTATGTGCGTTGGTGTGTCGCATAACTCAAAAACTATATGCCGTAGAAGCTTCTAGCTTGGTATGTAGGCTCTGAGGATGGTCTAGTTGTGCACATCCCCTTTGTGGTTGCATTCGAATGTTCCCAAGGGGATGTTTTACCCCTTTTTTGGGGTAAATCAGTGTTCTTTTCAATGCAGACTCAAGTGATATGAATTGGCGCAACTACTTGGCGATATGTCGCCAAACTTTTGGTCGCCAAGTGTTTGACGCCAAGTTGGCGACATATCTCCAAGTTGGCGACAAATTTGACGTAAAAATTATTTTCTGAATTGGGTTCAACTTGGCGCTATTGGCGATATTTTGCGAAAAATTCACTGAATGATATTAAAATCAGCAATATTTAGAAAATTAACCATTGTAAAATATTTTTCTGCACTGTTTCGTGGCAGATTAGGAGTGTAAATATTTGAATTGTTACCTTGCTCACTCCAAGTACTTTTTTTAACACTTAAAGCAACTACTAAGAAATTTACACGTAAAAGGAAGTAGTGTGGGGTCCATACCAGATTTTTTTTAATGTTGTAACTTACACCAGTTGTGACTAGTATGTTGTGGCCATCACGAAACTTTCGTCTATATTAGATGAGCAGCGATCTCATATTATTTGGAAGTGTGAAAAACTGAATTAAACGAAGTTTATTTAAATAAAACGAGGCGTAGATAGGTCCTTTACATCTAGAGCAATATACACTGCTCAAAACAATTAGGGGAGCAAGACGTTTCTGCAGCATCCCGATTTCTGGCCTTATCTCATTTTTCTGGTTTTTGACGTCATGAACTTTGATTTGCATATAAAGTTTTCTTCTTCCGTTTCCTGGTAGGCTTTAAATCATGGATGTTTCATTTTCTGTTATTTATTAGCATACATCTTTGCGTAATTTTGTTAAAACCATGTGCTCTTCTAATTGTTTTGAGCAGTGTAGAATCCACAATGTATACTACAAGCTTTCGGTTTAGAACACAATCTTTTTAAAAGCACCAGGTTTTTTTGCCAAATAGTCCACCTTCTTGTTTTCTAACCATTTAATTAAATCCTTTTCGCAAGATGCTTTTATGTGTATATTCATTAATATACCTATTATAAATTTCGAGGATCACAGAACACAGTTTATTAAGTAATCCCTTAAGGCTATTTTTACTTTCTTCCATCTGTAATATGCAGAAAAAAGTATTGGATTTTTGAAAATTTTTGAATTTCAACGGATTTGCACGTTTTGAGGTGTGATGAGTTCATTTTGACCGTTTTTATAGAATTTCTGTGTGTCTGTATGTGTGCAACCAGTGTTTCGTGGCTGGTAGAGAACAAAAACTACAGCATAAAATCGAACACAATTTGGTACACGCATATGCTCCCATGTGGACTGATGCCCATTAGATTGGGGAGCAAATTCCTTCAAGGAGAATTGAGCAATCATACGCTATTTTTTTATTTTTATTTATTTTTTTTATTTTTATTTTCATTTATTTATTTATTTTTTTTTTTTGCGGTTTGGGTGACTGCTATATCTCAAGAAATAACTGGCAGAATCAAACAAAAATTGGTTCATATGTAGACAATATTGGGTCCAGGGGCTCATTCAATTGTGGTGTCAATATCTCAAAGGGGGGTTGAACAATCGAAAGTTTTTCTCATTACTTGTGACTGCTATATCACGAGAGTTAACTAGAGGGAAAAAACGCAGTTTGACCTTAGAGGGTACAAAAACTGATCAATTCAGGCACTAGTAAATTTAAGGGGGGAGAGGAGTGCAGTCGCACGTTCCTTTTAATTTCTTCCGCATCTAATATATAAAAGAGAGCATTGGATTCAAGAAAATTTTCGAGTTTCAAATTTCAAAGGATATTTCTTTTTTACCAAGACAAGACAAAGTTTGTCGCTTTAAGTCGCATAAAGATTAAAATATGAGTATTTTTTGAAGAGCGTCGTTTCAATTTTTTCGCCAAATAATTCACTTGCTAATTTCTAATAAATTAATTACACACTTTACTTAAAATGCCTTATGTGTATATTTAATTATATAGTTAGTATCAATCGCAATTATCACACATCACTTCTACGAAGCAACTGTTACAACCATTTTGCATTTTGTACGAGACAAAATCAGATTTTGTATGGTAAAGCATATAATAAAAACAAGTTAATTGCGCGAACGATTTTTTAAAAAAGGTAAAATTTGAAACGTTTTCACTTTCTTAAAACTTTGATGGATTAGGCGGATAATGGGAGGAGACTTTATTTTTCGTTCTGTGTAATTAAGTTATTTTAGAAGCCTCTTTGCAGCATTTCCTGAAAAAGTTACAGAGGCACTTGCATCGCGTCAATCATAAAACTTATTTTATTTTTAATAAAGCGGGGACATGTAATCAATCAAAGTTTAGGGAATTTTGAAAATAAAAAGTTAGAAAGTAATTTACAAATCATTCATCTCCAGCGGATATATTATGTATCGTATTTTAGGAAATGAAGATTTCTTGGAGGGCGGAAACATAAAAAAAGAGAAAGAAATACGCATTTATTCATTTTTTCTTTATTTTTAATATTTTGACAAGTTGCCTCTTGTAACTTTATGCTATTTATTAATTACGGGTATAATTAATACCGATGCAATTAATAAGAATTGATCCTAGCAGTTTATTTCGAAAAACCACTTCAGTATAACGGCTAGAAGTAAATAAGTGTGGTTCACTAATGATGACGCACTTTGAGGTACACTGGGAGGGGAGGGGGGGTTATGAAATTGTGACAGTGTGTATGACAAGGGGAGAGGAGGGTAGCAAGAAATGTGAGATCCCACATTTTGGTTAACCTAAAAGCATTTTTGTAACACTATGTTTATGTAATCTACCGTGACATATGACAAGGGGAGAGGAGGTTAGCAAAAAATGTGAGATCTCAGACTTTGGTTAACCTAAAAGTATTTTCGCAACAATACACTAATGTAATATAACGTGACATGCGCCAAGGGGTGAGGTGGATAGCGAGAAATGTGAGATATCACTTTTTGTTTAACTAAAAGTATTTTTCTAAATATATATGTTTGTGTAATATAACGTGACACGCGGCAAGAAAGGGGAGTGGATAAGGTGAAGTAGGTCCATTTGTGACAAGGGGAGATAAAATACATAATACATAAGATGCTAAAAAAAGTTACATATTTTAGTGACAACCCCTATGCCATGAGAAATCCTTCCCCTTTTTTGAGTGGGAAATTGCATAATTTATAATAGATAACACAATAAGATTTATGATAAAGTGAAAAACTTACAACTTCTTTCAAATTTCTCTGTAATTACAAAATAAAATTAAGTATATTAAAAATATATATATAGCCATAAAACTAATCATTCAGTTTCAATCTATGTTTGCTATTTTTTAGTTACATACTTTTGCTGTTTTGTATCAAACAAAATGCGTGTAAAAGAAATTTTTAATGGATTAAATATTCTCCTTTAGACGTAAATTTACGTTTGTACCCGAGTGATAAACATTCAGGAAAGATGTTAAAAGAGTTGAGAAACGAAAAACTTTTATCAACTCCAAATAAACACATCAGCTTCAATTAAAAGGGGAGGGGGGTGAACTGGAGCTGATTTGTAGTAAATGTTTGAAGAAGAAAAAACCTCACATCCCACATACATACACTGCTTCAATTCCAACTGATTGAAAATAACTTCGCAAAAAATTAAAGAACTTTGTAATTGCACGTTTTTAATTTATATTTTAACCCTACACCGCATGATTTTTTATTTTTCTTAGAAAAAAATACATGTGTTTGTCAATGTAATAAGAAAACATGGAAAAATATTTAAAAAATTAACTCTAAATTTTCACCACTTCCTAATTAAAAATAGTTTTGTTGCCAAATGGCTACACCATGCATTCAACAGATAAAAATGATTTTAAATGATAGTCTTGAAATTAGTTCTTTTTCGTAAATAAATAGAGGAATTGAACATTTGGTGCACTGTAATCTTGTAATCCTTTACATTGTGACATTTTACACCATTGTTCATTTGTACTGTGTTCTTTCCGATGATCAATTCTGTCAAATCTGATATCCTTTGGAAGCTCTCTCGCGCAAGCTTTCTTTTTCTTCGGTTTGTAACTAGTTCCTCTGTGGCTAATAGTCTCCTTCTTTTTAATACGCTTTTATTAATTTCATATGTGGGTTTGTTTGTATGTATGTATGTAACTCTGAATAAAAGATAAAAATCACGTTCTTTGAAAATATAAAAGTAATATATTTAATATTACTTTTAATACTAAAGGCTAAACTGTATTGCATGTTGATGTATTATAAGTCCATGTAAACTTAAGTGCGGATATTCAGTAGTTTTGAAAATCAGAGGGAAACCCGTGATGATCACAGCGCATTCCTATGTAAAAACGTATTTTTTGGGTTTTTTTTCAAAACTATATTTTAAAATTATTAATGATTTTACTTGTCCGTGTAAGCACAACGTTTGGGCTAACTGAAATCTAAAATAAACACGTTTTGAAGGCTTTTCCCTATTGATTTTTTGTTTGTTCACTCTGTTGAACATCAACTAAGCATTGATAATTGCGAGGTCTAATAAACGGTAGAACAGACGAAAGTACCACTTTTCGGGTCCGCATGATTATTTTATACCTTCTAAAAAGAGAAAGAAGCTAGCGCGAAACATAAACAAAGCATATACTTTATGAACTACAGAGATCAATCGAAGTATTCTCTGGATGCTTACTGCATAATGTTGCCAAATGGCTACAGACATGTATTGTGTCCTAGATTTTTTCCAAATAATTATTTTGATGTAAAACGCATCTTAAACGAAAGATAAATGTTTGTTTTATTCATGTTATTTCTTTAAAAGACAAGGGAAAATATTTCATTGTAAAAATAATTTCAGAACTTGGTAGTTTAAGTGATTTTAAAAGCTATCCATATGGATTCATTTAAGAGCATGTAACAGACCAGTACTGCCACGAATTGAGGATAAATGGTGATAACTGCTTTAAATATGCCCAATACTTGCTTTTTATGCATTGAGTTACCTTACGACTACATTCTGCTATTTATAAAGAGGACAAATTGTCCATGTATCCAATTGGCAACACCATACAGTGTGGGGTAAATTTGTAAATTATTTGCATTGAATTATTTTTCCTCAAATCTCAGCAAAATCAGAAATTTATCCTTTTGATCTATCGAAATTCTGTACTTCCTTTCACAGTGTTTATCGGTGGTGAATTTAAGTTTGTCACCTTCAATTCTTATATTAGCGAAGAAAATCTCCCCAGAAGCTGCTGATTATATAAGTCTTACTTGAAAACTTATAACTTACCCCTCACCTCCACCCCACCCCTCGGTTGATTTCATAAGAAGTAATATCAGAAAGAAAGATTTCATTTCCCTCCTCAATATTTGAACACAATATAAAAAAAAGCACAGAAGCTAAAGAGGACGTAAAATTATAATTTTGTTATAAGTTAATTATAACAATTGCTATCAGAATAGTATATTGGAACAGTGTTCAATTGCAGCGAAAGCGAAAATATTTAGTTAATCCTTGGTAATAACCACATTTATTGATCACCACAAGATTTAGAAGATCTGCGATGATAGTATAATAGCTGAATTAAATTAAATAAATACCTATATAAAGATTGTATTGGGGGCTTTGTTGTATGTGATACATTAGAAAAGTAAATATTTTACGCAATATATTCAAAAGCATTTTACCGATTAAAATTTATTTGCTGAATTCCAAATACATTACACGCCATTTCCGATATAAGTTCGGAAATAACGCCCGTCAGCCCTCATTAGAGTTCATCCAATAAAGTAAACGACAGCTATCGTATTTTCCAAATTAAGGCTTCAAATTAGTTTCGACAATTGAAACCGAATACGTTCTCTGAAAAGCGGGGATTTAATTGAAATGCAAATTACGTTTACTTAACTGAGTGGACGTTCGCTTGCTTACACCTGTGTTGTATAAAACTAATGCGTATTTACTAGAAAGGTTGAGAACTCCATGCTGTAAAAACCTACTGTTGCAGAATTGTGGATCACATTTGGTGCATATTAGGGGTGGTAACTTACTGCATACAAAATAGTTTTTGAAATATCTTAGACGGATCACGTTTGTTACAATTGTTACTTTAGATAGCTATGAAAATTTGATTAAATTTACCTAATATTACTGAGCTATTCGAATAAACTTACAATAGAAAATGAAGTGAATAACGTGAAGTGTAATATAAATTGACGTGAGAGCAAAAAAAAGTATTTGATGAAATTTTAGTAATTACCACATTGAAATATTCCTCCGTATTAGAGCACTGTCTTTTTTAATAAGTAATTCAATAAAACCTTAAACCGATTCCTATCATAGATGAACTAAAAAGGGCAATTAAAATATGTTACTAGTGCTTATACTGCCGTGCTAAGTACAAAAGTCGTATCTGCACTTCTTAACAAATTGAGTTATCGCCACCAGGTGGCTCTTTGGGACGTATTTTACCTAAATACAAAAGTATATGGTCATTTTGGAGCGGGAAATATTTTATTAAAAATTCTGGAAAAGTTTCATCTAAATCAAATACATGGTGGTACAAAACTTTAAAGAGTTTTATCTCAGTTTGAGCTCGACTGCAGATACTACTTTTGCACATAGCACGGCAGTATACAGTTAACACTTTTCGGTCTAAGCCCGAGCTCAGCTCGAGGTCAAGTTTGAGCTACTGTTGTTCTGAAAATACGGATTTTTTTCGTTTCAATCCTTTTTAGATATTATCTATGGACCTTTTACTTTCTTTAAAAAAATATACAGTGAACTCTCACTTATACACCGCCTCATTTATACGCCTTTTTCACTTATAGGACGATTTTGAGGGGTCCCAGCACATTCAATAGCAAAATAACGGTAGTATCATTCGTTTATGCGTCGCTCTAAAGATAAATATTTCACTTATGCGCCGAATATTTTGTAAAATGTAAAAAATTTAATTTATTTTCTATAAAAAATAAGCATGTTTCTTCATTTTCTTCTTTAATCTTTCGCCTTCATTGTTTACGGAGGGCATTTCTCCACATAAACTAGAGTTCGGAGAGGGATAATTGCCTATTATGGATCGTTTTAAATGGAACAATTTGTAATTAGGTATGCTACAATTTTTGTTTTCTCTTTATCATTGTAGTTACGTTCCAGTTATTGCCAAACCGTAGTAATATGCCCTTTGTCTATGGAATCATTCTTATTCATTCTCTCATTAGAACCTATGTTGCATTTTAGTCCTTTAAATAGGCTCGTTCACTTATACGTCTTTCTCACTTATGAGCCTTTTTCTGTTGGTCCCTTGGGCCGGCGCATAAGTGAGAATTCACTGTAGATGGCACCACCAATCAGAATTAACTGCAGGAGACGCTAGGCTTATAAGAGTTAGTGCAAGCGTGCGACAGTGCAAATCCGTGTTTTGAAATGTGCCACACCGAAGCAAATTTTGCAAAATAATGTGTATTTGAAAATTAAATCTTTTTTTAAAAATTTTTTCAAGATTTGGGTAAGTTTTTAATTAAATTTGTGCATATTTTCATGGTCAAAAATGATATTTTCCTATGCGGAACTTTTTTTTCAAGTTCAAAACATGCATTTTTCGACAATTTCTTACTAAATATTAATTGTTGTTTAAGTTAGATAAGTCTTTCATCATGAAAGAAAACATTTTGAAGTATTTAATAAAATTAAAATTACCAACATTAACTTTTTCCAATTATTTTTAAAAAAATGACAAAAAGCGACAAAACCCCCCAGTCTGGAGGGAGATGCGCGGTCGAAAAGGCTCAGACCTGAAAGTGTTAAGCTGAGCTTAAAATAGTTAACATCCAAGTGCCGTAAATTTTTAGTGAATTTTTGTGAATTTTTACTATCTAATGAGTTAATTTTTGTTAAATTTTGGTTAAAATTTTATGATTCGCCATTCCACGCAAAAGTCGCCATCTTGTCCCGCACGTGACTCTCATGTATTTCATTAAAAAGTTTTGTTGGTTAAGAAATCACACACCGGTGTGGGATTTCTTAGGAAAAAAATTTTTTCATTACCTTTTAAAATTACTTCTTTCTAATGAAAGATATGAGCATCACGTGCGGGACAAAATGGCGAAATTTTAGTGGAATGGCTCTAATTCAATATTGTAGCCTAATTTAATGTACTATATGTTACGTACATTTTTATTGTATTACCACTCTATTTGTTTAAATAATATACTATATTTCTACACGGTATTTTGTTGGTCATTTTCGAAAATCTAAACTGTCTATAGTCCAAATCGTTCGAATTTTAATTTCTACTGTAAGTGTTTTCCTACACTCTTGTTTTTTCCTAATTATTGATTAAATGTCCAAATAATTTATTTAAGCATATTACATAAAGATATTTGCAGAAAACATATCCTTACGTAATATTATTCAATCAATAATTCTATTAAAAACATAAAACTATCTCCAAATACTTTGAACAGTACAGTTAGAATATATTAATGAAATGCAATAAAGAGCAGCTAGACTAAAGCACTCAAACGCCGCGTCGAGAAAGAATAACAGTATGGGACATTTTCGCTTCGCTGAATTAATAAGCCTTGTTCCAATTAAGAGAATGGCGTTATAGGAGAGAAAAGAATAGCAGGAAATTTACGATATTTCTTTTAGATGAGCCAAATGGTAACTTAATTAAGCGTAGCTGTCTACGTAAAATAGCGTCGCCATTTTCGTGGATATTCTTTTTTTTTAATCGCTTGCTCCGAGAGATAAAGAAAATCGTTTTGCAATTTAATTTTTGTAACTGATGGAATGCACGGTTTTTCGAGACAGGTTTTGAAACATAGAATGCAATTAAAAAACAATATTATTTTGTAATTAAGTAATACTTCTTCTTGTCACTAAGTCGTGGGCAATTTTCTGATTGGTTTGATAAATTACATTTTGATACTTAGATAATAGATAAGGAGAAGAGAATTGCGAATAAGTATTTGTTTTTTTAATTACTATCTTTTAACGAAATATATTTTGATTTTTAATTATCTTGTATGGAAATTCCGCAAGAAGCAATGGAGTAAAATTATTTTTTTTTAACAGCAGTAGTTTACGCACACATTGACAGATTTTTTGAAACAAGACTTGAATGCTTAATTGTATGAAGCGTTAAGAGAATGTAAAATGTCGAAAGATTAATTGATGATAGAATATAAGTCGACTATGCAATATTTCATCGTGTTGTTGTCAATTTAATGTTAAACAAAATTGAAAAAACCCTCACGCCTGTCACCAATACAGCTATCTTAAAGCTAAAAAATTTCTTTACTTTTTTTTTTATTATTTACTTTGAAATAAAGGTATTCGAACATGTTCGGAGCAAGATTTCAAAATTATAGTTTACTAAAATATATTTGTAATATTTAACTACAGTGTCTTTTTCAGATTTGAACTTTAAAATGACGTAGTACCATTTTGGGTGTAATTAAGAATTGTTTTATAAAAAATGTTAAATTTACGCTGCTTTTATTTTTAAATCTTTAAAAAAATTGCTTTATTGTTGAAATATTTTATGAATAATTTCTGTGAGAAGATTTTTAGGGACAGTAGGGCCAATCCACGAGAAATAGGACATAGACATCAAAATATGAAACTCACTTAATAATAACATGTCATATGTCATTTTATTCACAAGAAAGCATAGTTTCCTAATTCAAAGGGTAAAATATCCTAGTTTTTACTGTAAACATGGTTTCAACGTCCTAAAGTTGCGTTTTTTCTAATCCATTTTTTCGGTTAAAAATTATCAAAATTCCAGCCTAGACCCTGGCCATACCGGGTTCAATTTGGAAGATAACGAATTATAGTGCTTAAGTAAGCACCCCCTTTGACATTTTCCAGCAATCAATTTCTTTGTAGGTTGTATTAGTTTTTAATTACAGGTAGGTAAAAATTAGCTAGAAGCTTTGTAACGACCGCAACCGAAAACAAGTATTTGTTATTCTGTAACAATAACTATTTGAAGTAGAAATTTGCCATTTGGGTTTTACAGTGTACTCATTCACTCTAAAAAAGTGCACTAATATTTTTTTTAAAAAACCTTTTCGTTTTTGTGCTATGTTGGTTGCGAGTGTTACACGTTTTAGGTCTAAATTCACAGTCCAAGTAGGATCTCTGCCAAATTTGGTACATAAGTTCTCTGATGCATCTGAAAGTTACTTTGTGGGTATTCGTCTCTTATAGAGAGTACTATAAATACCGTTTACGTTAGTGCTTTGTCAAATTTTTGACTCGCGGGGTCCTTCGATGTTCGCCAGGAAACCATAACATAGTAAAATAATGAAAAAAAAAGTTATTTGCATTTGAAACGCCGTAGTAAAACACTTTTCTGGATCGATAAATTATTTGCCCTCATGTCCTCGTTTTCGAAAAATAAAGTCCTTAAGCCTGCCGATATTTTAATAAAGTCACGGAATTTAGCGAGTTTCAGGTCATGATGGGAGAGATCTTTTCACATGCTTTGCATAAGGATATCCTATCATATGCAGATGGTTTATTAGTCTGCCTTCTATTTCTCATACACACAACAAGCTTTTAAATTAGGAGATTCACTTAAATTTTCGTAGCCGTTAAAATCTCATGTCTCGATAACGTGGAACGGGAGAAAATACACTTTCTGTCCAAAGATGTCTCAACATGCTTTTTCGATTGCTATCAATTTTAACTTCTTTCATTCTCACACTGTTCGTGTGGTTCCCTGATCATTGATTCACACATCTGTCAGTTGATGGAAAATAGAACATCAGCATCAAAATATAAAAAAAACTCAATACCTGCATGTTATGCATCATTGTTTTGTAAAACATATGCAGCAGCAGCACTTTCGAAACTGCAAGGAGTCAGTTTCACAGTTGGAAGCCGTATTGCAAGTTGACTTCTCCGAAAATTATACCGCAAAACTGCAAGATGAGCTTCAGACTTTGCATTGGGACCACCAACAAGTCACTATATTTACAGCAGTAGCATGGGTCCATAATCATCATTATTCTTTTGCTGTTGTTAGTGATGATTTAAAACACGGAAAGTATGCTGTGTTTGTGTTTTTGAAACACATATTAAAAAGTCTTTTAGAGTTAGAGCCTTCTCTGAAACATGTCAGCATATTTTTAGACGGATGTGCGGCTCAATTTAAGAACAAGTTCACACTTTCGAATTTGTGCTTTATGGAAGACGATTACGGAGTTAGTGGAGATTGGTCGTTTTTCGCAACATCACATGGAAAAGGAGCGGTCGATGGCGTCGGCGGTATAGTTAAAAGAACAGTTTGGAACAATGTAAGAAATAGAAGATGGGTCGTAACTAATGCTATCGAATTTGCACATTGTGCTAGAGAAAGATTAAAAAACATCAAAGTACTGTTTATATCCTCCAAAGAAATAAAATCGGAAAAACAAATGCTGAATAGCAGATGGAGAGATATAAAAGCGATACCAGGCACTCAAAACTTGCACTTTTTTAAGCCTATTGGTCGAACCAACTTACTGGTTAAACCTGTTGCTACAAGCATTAATTTTAAAATTGTTAAGGTTCGTTAAATATATTTCTAATCAATACAGTTAGTTCTATTTAAGTTAATTATTCATGTTTCCATTTAGAGTGTGTACATAATTTCGTGGAATAAAAATAAATGTCTATACATTTTGTATTGTTTCTTTTCGGTATGTTAATTTTAGTCAAAAGTAGAAGTAACAGTAGCAAAGACGTTTCGGAAACGAACATTCCGGCAGGACTCTTTTTTCTTTCATTGTGTTTGACTGGCCCTCTTTGAAAACCGAAATTAATGATGTGTGAGTATTTTTAAAATGTTAAATTAAATGAACACTTGTAGTGGAAGCAATGAGGTGACCGGTACAGTTAATATTCTTTACGTAATAAACGAATTTGCAGAAAATTTTCTAAGAAAAAGTAAAAAGGAATACAGAGCTCAAGTACAGATGATTACGAGCATTTAAAGGAACTAAAATATCTGAAGAGAGACTTTCGGCTCATATGTCCATTATTTGTTTTTATATATGGCGAAAAAATGAATTAAAATAGCCGTTTACTCATTTTTAGCAACATACATATTGAAAATAGTCAGACGTGAAACGACCGCAACCGCTTTTGAAACAACCGCAACCGCGATAAAAAATTCATAAAAATTTATTTTTCAACAAAAAAGCTAAGTTCTTTGTATGATATCATTCCTTATTTATTTAGCAATTGTTATAAAAATCCAGAAGATCATACGTGCAATAGATTCAGAGAAAATTGGCAGTGTTTGATAGCACTCAAACAACCATGTCTTTTTTTTTGAAACGACCGCAACCACACATTTTCGAGATTTTTCTACAACTTCCACTAATAATTTCAAACTAACGCTTGGTGATAATCATGATGGGGGGGGGGGGGGAGCTTTATCATGCCCTGTTTTCATTAGAACTTTAACTGCATTTGTGAACAAAATATGAGCAGCTGAAGTTGTGCGAATGAAACGACCGTAACCATGGATTGGCCCAGTAGTAAAATAATATATATTGCAAAAATATTTTTCAGTACGGACTTCGCTTAAAAAAATTGCTCCGAAAATCTGCTATTTTGCCATACTACAAAAAAATAGACTTTTTACCCCGTACGTAAAGGTTCGTATATTTCATTAAAATCTAAATAGTAATAATTTTAAAAATAATTCATATATTAAGAAAATATTCCATGCACTAATTATTTTCTGAAGCTCATATTTTTTCAGTAAAAAAATTATACATTGCGTTATGTGTGATATGAGAGCATTACCTGTGTGACCGGGTGTGAAAATATTTGATTTAAAAGTCATTTTCACACTAAAGTATGATTGATTTAAGTCAATTTCGTACTACGCAAATAAAAGCTGTCTATAAGTTACAACCGCAGCCTGCGCCATCAAATATTTTAGAAAGATTAGCTTTTTGAGTTCTTGATCTCATTCGAAACGAGGGTTTGTGATCTGTAACATTCGAGAGGGGTGTGTTATCACCTTTGGGGGAAAAGTCCCCCTTTTTAGCCTACTTTCCCGTTAAAAATAAAAAAACGACGAAAAAAGTATAAAAAGAAGCTTAATGCATCTAAAAAATATCGCCTAGTCCAAAAAATATCGCCAAGTTAAAAAAATATCGCCAAGTCCAAAAAATATCGCCAAGTTAAAAAAATAAAAAGGTAAAATGAATATCGAAAAATTAAAAATTTGAAAGTAGGGTATTGAGATGGGGAATTTGTGTGTCGGTCTGTCGGTCTCTCTCTCTCTGTCCCCCCCCCCCTAATAACTTTTGAATGAACATTCCGATTTGGACAAACTTTTTTTTGTTGGAAAGATCTCGGCGAGTACAGCTCATTCCCATATTGATTTTTCGATTTGAACAATTTTTGGTTCAACTTTGAACCGTTCAAACAACCTGTCCCGCGATGCTAACTTTTGAATGAACAGTCCGATTTGAACAAACTTTTTTTTGTTCGAAAGATCTTTTCAAGGATACTTCATTCCCGTATCTACATTTTCAATTTGAACATTGTTTCGTTCAACATTGAACAGTTCAAACAAGCTGTCACCCCTAATAACTTTTGAATGAACAGTCCGATTTAAACAAACTTTTTTTGTTCGAAGCATCTCGGCAAGGATACTTATTACCGTATTTAAATTTTCAATTTGAACATTTTTGGTTCAACATTGACCGTTTGGTTCAACATCAACCGTTCAAGCAACCTTTCCCCACCTAATAACTTTTGAGTAAACCGTCCGAATGGAATAAACTTTTTTTTGTTCGAAAGATCTCGGCGAGTACAGCTCATTCCCATATTTGATTTTTCGATTTGAACAATTTTTGGCTCAACTTTGAACCGTTCAAACAACCTGTCCCGCGATGCTAACTTTTGAGTGAACAATCCGATTTGAACAAACTTTTTTTTTGTTCGAAATATTTTATCAAGGATACTTCATTCCCGTATTTACATTTCCGATTTGAACAATTTTTCGTTCAACATTGAACCGCTCAATCAAGCTGTCACCCCTAATAACTTTTGAGTGAACAGTCCGATTTACATAAACTTGTTTTTTTGTTCGAAGGATCTCAGCAAGGATACTTCATTACCGTACTTAAATTTTCCATTTGAGCATTTTTTCGTTCAACATTGAACCGTTCAAGCAACCTTTCCCCACCTAATAACTTTTGAGTGAACCGTCCGAATGGAATAATCTTTTTTTTTTGTTTGAAAGATCTTGGAGAGGTTTTCCCATACATTCCCATATTTCGCTTTTTGGTTTGAACTATTTTTCGTTCAATATTGAACCGTTCAGAAAAAAAAATAAACATTAGCGTCTACGGGGAATTTAAGGTGAATGTTGATCCTGAACTTAAAGTCGGATTTCCTTCAAACTAACTTTCTAAGAAAATGGTTTTGATAAATAATGTTTGTAAAGTACTTTTTTGAGTAATCTTCTGTGAGGACTCTGATTCCGACTCCGACTCCGCGAACATAGCGGAAATGCAGGCTCAGAAAAAAATGACTGAACGTGCAGACGATTTTTTGTTTATTTATTCATTTGTTTTATTTTATTTATTATTATAATTATTATTATTATTATTTTTTTTTTTTTGCAGACGATTTTTTTGTAACAAAAATATTTAATTCACGAGAACATTTTATTCTTTATTTATATTTAACAACTGGCAACGGATTAAAAGTGAAATTCGAGACATTTTATTAACGGACGAGTTTTTTTTTCTTTTTTTTTTCTTTCTTTGATAAAAATGTGTTTTGATGCTCTCTGTACTTTTATTTATTTATTTTATTATTATTATTATTATTATTATTATTTTTGAAAACGATGGAGGATTTTTTCTACGGAGGAACTGTAACAGTTACATTCTTTAAAAGGTGCGACAAAACTTTATTTATTCGTTAATTACTTTTTACGTGTCTATTTCATCTGATGAGAGGGGTATATTTTTCTTTCCGAAATCAGCTCTAAGTGCTATAAAGGTATGTTTGACATAATTTTCAGTTTCAGATATTCAAGAGAATATTGATCAGATGTTACAATGCCGATGTCGATGTACGGGAAAGTAGGCTCGTTTAGTTCTTGACAGAACTTCTTGTTTAAAGTAAAATTGATGATTTTAATTTTCTAATGCTTGGCTTCAAAGAAAAATATGTGTAGTCGTTCCATTATTTTATTGAAGGGAACCATCACTGAAATTTCTAATTTTGATCCTCGAAGTTATGTATATATATATATATATATATATATATATATATATATATATATATATATATATATATATATATATATATATATATATATATATAATACGCATTTAATTTAATCTAATAGAGTTTACGTACATAATTTCTCCTATCCCCATGACTAAACACCTTTCACTTACGCTAGCTCAGAACAATCTTTGTTTCCATTGATACATCATAAAAAGCCAGTCTAATCTGATGTAGATCATCTGCAGCTGCGTGCCATAATTTTGCCATCTCTAGCTGACATAACATTCACGCTTTGGATACCTTAAACATTTTTTACGTTTTTTTTTTTTTTTTTTGATGTTATCTTGTGTAACTTCTATGCAATGTTTGTTTGTTTGTTTGTTTGTTTCAAATGGGGCTGCGTTGAGCTTCTTGACATTTGCAGACCTAGTGCATTCTCCAAAAGTGGCATCCACTCTTTCATGTGGCACCACCATCGGCGGAATACCATTGCCACAAGGATTTTGACGCCCAGTTTCCCCACTAGATAGAGGCACCTGTGCTCTATACGATGCTAAACTGCACTAGGAATTTAACTTTGCCAAGATATACTATAAGCCAAACAAGTACTCGAGGGATCTTTGACATGCCGCATAATCATACGACATGAGCGCTGTCGATTTTCTGCATCTTCTATGCAATGTCAACTTGATAAAAATATTTTAGTTACATGCAAAGGAATCTTATTGCGAAGACATATGTCTATATGAGAGTTTATATGCGACTTTTGCTTTCGAATTAACTGGTACGTTTCGGACCTAACTAAAAGTTTTCTTCCTTCGCCTGTTCTGTCACCAACATCTTTGCCATGTAAGTTTGTAGAGAAAAAATATTTCTTTAAATTTTTCGTTGGGAATTTAAATCAACAATTCTTCCCTTAGCTTTTTTCTTTTTTTCAAGTATAACAGTCTTTGAATTCATATAAATACATTAAACAGCATTTCATTATTTTTATTTATTCATTTCACAGTTTTAGTGCCAACACACATTATTTTCAGGTGAATCAATAAAAATATTCTCCTCCCTTATATTCAAATGCTCAACATGTCCAACATGTAAAAGTCCATGATACAAAAGCGCACGTGTATGACTTCTATTATGAATTCCAATTATTTTTTTTCTACCATATGCGCAAAGTCAAAAAAAAAAAAAAAAAAAAAGTATATACACGTGTATCAAGTTAACTCATAATAAACGATATTTTTATTTTTGGCTTCTAATTTAACTTTTGAGAAACATATGACTGCTTTAAGCGTTACGTGTGTGACCAAGGGTATTTTCCAGGGTTGAAAACATGTTAAAAATGTCTATCATAAATTTATGAGCAAAATTTGTAGCGGAGAATTTGTTTTATTGGTATTTCATATTTTTGCTGTGAAAAAATTAATAGTTAAAAAATATGTATTTTTTGAATTTATCTCACTAAATTGTATTTTTCAGCTGCTATCCATGTGATGTCAAATAAGGTCAAAATATGATATAAAAAAAATAAATCTCAAAATTGATGCTGAAACTGAAAAGTTCAGACATATTTTAGTCTAAAAATAAAATTTGTTTTTATTGTCTGCAAAAAAGTATTTCATTTTGCCGGGAACACTTTTTGTGCAATTGCCCTATATCAGATTATAGCAACTACCTTATAGCGATTCAAAATTGGACGCAGTAGGCAAGTTCGTCATTATTACTATTGTTTTGTTGCAAATTATCCATTTAAAATATAAAATTAATCAGAAGTGACAATGATTAAAAATTTTCATAATATATACACTTCCAATTAGGTCATTCTTTTTGAAACAGACTGTATATTAATGTTTATTGGCGTATGTTGAGCATGTTATTTTAATGTGTTGATCACGAATATTATGTTCAATTTCGTAGACAATTATTATTCAACATTGCCCAATTCATATTTCATTGCAACACAGGGAACAAAATGGATGACTTAATACAATCAGAATAATTCAATGCAATGTGATACTAAGGGAAATCACGATTATACGATATCGTTAAATAAACGGCCGGTAAAACTTAAATTTCCCATTTGAATAATGGCCCATCGTGAATCACAGTATTGAAAATAGGTCCCATTATCATGGGAAGGATCAATTTTGGAGATGAATTTACGATCTAGATTAATCTCAGGCATTGGCGAACAGCGTGGGATTAGAGCGAACATTGCTTCACATTTTGATAAAATTACTTTGGTGTTTCCTTACCTTAAGAGTTAAACGAGTTTAATCGTTTTATGAAGATATGTAGTACAAATCCCGAATATCATTTGGAATAATTATGGGTATCACTGTGCAATATATTAAGTGTATAATTGTCACATTATGTATCTGGGTGATTAAATTATAGCGTCGATTTTTTAGAACTTAACTTATTAATGCCTGACATTTTTTTCCAAAGATATTTTGTATACTGGTTACAAACAGTGTTTAATGAACAGGAAAAATAATAAAAAATATTATGTAAAAATATTTTTTTTCATTAAGGAAAGAAAAATCGTCCCTTAAAAGTACGACAGACCCCAGAGGGTACATACTTATTTTTACTTAAATTTTTTTCTGCCTACGATATAATATTTACAAGACATTTTATGAGAAGACATAAAATGAGCAATTAACATAAACTGGGAAGCTGAGAATAACTTTGAAAACTTAGCTTTTTTTATTGAGATTGTGAACGATGTCATTTTTGATAAAGATCATATTAAAACTGTTGCAGAACACACTTTACAATGGTTATGTGCTGCAATCTGTTAATAACGAATTGAAACAATACCAAGGTACTAATTGAACACTATTATTTGGTTGAAATGTTCATTTTGGGGAAATTCAGACCCTTTTTGAACGGTCCCTAAAACGGGACGCTTAATGGGTTAATACAGGTTGCTCGTTTGTGAAGGGAAGTATTGTGACCTAACAGTGAATGGACACGTAAGCAAAACTTGGTTCTTAAAAATTCACAGCACTGTTAAAAATTGTAGAAATTGCAACATGGCATTCAAAGCAATTTAGATAGTATGAGTATTATTAAAAAAAAATAATAAAATTGCGAGAGTTCTTATATTTTTGCATCAGGTTTTTAGGGAGGTTGAAATTCAAAAAAAAGTGCCCCAACCCAGTGAATGAACATTTCAACCAATGGACAAGTGCAGCATTTTCTAGCAGTTTTTTTCCTAGAAATGTGTAGAAATAAGTTACTGCCAGTTAATCTAAGAACAATGCTTTAAAGACTAGTTTTTTCAAAATAATTGTGAGGTGTTCAATCACGGGGGCAGGAGGTTCATTCACTTGTTGATCTGCTCTACATCATCAAAATATTTCATTGGAAAATGCAAGAAAGAACTGTTTAAAAATCATCTTCAAAGCACTGAAAATCCCTTTTCTCCAGTGCAAATCAATCACATCGAAATACAGCAGCAACATTTTTTAATAACCTGAGAACATCAACTAACTGATTAGCTAGCGACGCTAACATCAGCTAAAAAAAGTAGCGAAAAATATTTTCTGTGATTCGTTAAACTTAAAAACTCTAACCCCCCCCCCCCTCACACACACTTTAACCTTATTTCTTTTTGACAATAGGAAACAGGAGTCCGATTTGATATACATCAGCTGTAACCAAATATTTCATATCTTTCATACTACTTGAACTCCAGATCCAGTTATACAATAATTTACAAAAAATTACCTCGGAAACCTTTTTCTGAGAAGCTGTAAAAAAGAAAATATGCTTCATTCGGATTTATGCAAAGTTAGTTCAATGCATCTTGCAATCCGTATGGTATTTTTAAGTTAGATTTTAGTAGTCGCTCATCCATCATAAATGATATGAATAGTTTTTCGAGCAAATTATTTTTCGAAATGTAATTTATTTCAAGAACAATAAAATAGGTCTCTTCCATAAAACACTTAAAGATATATACACGGCCTATTATTGATAACTAATTTCGGTTAAATTTTTTGTATAACTGAAAAAGTATTTAAAATAAAACAACGTTATAGTAATTCAAACCAGTTCTTATCACTTTTTTGAAAAATGTAGAAACAGTTCGAATTTTTCCTTTTCCACAATATGTTCGTATTCTTCATCGTAGACAATGCAAAATAAGGTCACGAAAAATACTTCATTAAGGTAAACACGCCGCCATTTATTTAGGCCACATTAAGGAACAATTTGTATTTATTAATAAAAAAAACATTCTAATACTATTCTTATGTGTAAGAACTGGAATTTTTTTTACGAAACAGCAGAAGATATGTAAAATGACCATTGTCTGGGCCGAGGGAAAAAGCGAATTGGTATTCACAGCAAGAATCAGTTTATTTTTCGGGTTCATATTTTTGAATGACAAGGGGTCAAAAGCGTGACTACTTTGAGGCGGGCGGGAAAAAAAATATCGTGATGACCAACACGCAAAACGTACACGGATGACCCACACAGAGCACAATTTGTCAAATTTTGTTTTACAATCCGAAATCAAATTGCGGATGCGAGCTCTTTTGTATCAAGATCTGCAACCTTTTTTCTGCTCACACCGCGGATACGTGCGTTTCGAATATGGGTTTTGATTGTTGAACAAATATATTTATGTTTCGTGTGTGTGTTATTTATTATGTGTTTATATGTTTCTTGTGTGCTGTGCAATCTGGAGTAGTTTGAAGCAGTAAGAAAGTAAGTTTATGATTCAAAAGGTTAAAAAGTATCACGATTTGCTCATTGTTAGAAGTTCAGTTAAACATTTGGTCTAATAAATCGTTTGCATATCTCTATTGCTTGAAAAAGAAAGCGGCATGACACATTTCGGTTCGTTATTTCTACAATTAAATTTCTAATCTTTGCCAATGTCAACGGCAACTACACTTAGGTTATTGTTTTTTATTTATTTTTTTGTAATCTTGAAAAAAATAAAAGACGGAAGCTTTGCAATTTTCTCAATTTCTTGGTGCTAAAATTAACTTTTTTTATTGTTATTGCTTGAAATATAAGGTTTCAATTTAAAAAAATAGAAGGTTGAGTAGATCACAAGCCGGTCGCTTGGTCTAGTGCTCAGAGAAGTCTGACACGCATGGGGAGGCTCCGGGTTAGATTCCCGGCTCGGGGCCAGATGTACTTTCTACCTCCTGTCCTTTCCTTGCGTGAATGTGTTGCTGTGCTGTGGATAGTTGTCTACTCCATAAACGGGGTCTATGAAATGTGTGTACTGAAAAAGTCGGACTGCACACCAAATGACGGTACAGTTGGAAAAGTGAAGCATCACCCTAAAATTGAAAGTCTAGCAATACAAGATAACAACAACAACAACAGTAGACCACGGGACCATTAAATTAGCAAAATCAGACTATTATCAAGCATAAGTAAAAATAATCCTCCAAATAAATAAAATATCCTTAAATAACATAGACGGTTCTATTATAAGGTAAAATAATCCTCCTACTAACTGGTTTAAGCCGTCAAAAAAACACTTTAAAGAAAAATAGCTTCCCGAGACGTGCATTTAGCCATTCAAAGCATGGAAAGTTAAATTAAAACTTAAAATGAAGAGAAAACATGGAAACGAAGAGAACGATATTTTTTTCTATTTTCACCAAGATAGTAAGAAAATAAGTCACTAAACGTCAATGTACTCCAAATTTGTGCAGCTATCCCACTGAAAATACATGAGATAAAACCGATACGATGTTTGGTTAGAAATATTACTATTACCTACGCATTCATTTCAATCACTATATGTTTATTCACATAAAATCAAGCTGTAATGACGAACGCCCAATCAACATGATATTTTCTAAAAGGAGTCCAGAAAAATTACTTTCTGGAAAAAGAGTTATTTCCTTTCTGGAATATTCGATTGGGAATTCCTTTTATAAACAAACTTAGACGTGAAGATAATAGAACAATAAAAGTGGTTTTATCTTTCTAGATGTGAGTAATTCCGAGGGGATGTCGGGAATTATTCCGGCAACAGAAAATATTCTCAGCCCGGCAATATAAATAGGTCAGGCAATTGTTAGAAAATATTACGGAAATATATTGCTATTCTTATTGGAACTAGGAAAAATTCACTGGGATAGTTTGTGAGTCTTAGTAAAATATTGCAGGTGTAATCAGCTATTAATTATTCAACAAGGAGAAGAATATATAGGGTAGAGGAGGGGCACATGTGAATAAAAATGCCTTTTTTTTTGTATTTTTCCATTATTAATTTGAGATATAAAATAAACAAGTGCTATACATGATAAATAAAGCATTTACTAATATTTTCATGCAGTTAGCTATCTTCTTCAACAGTGAATTCCAGCCAAAAAAAAAAAAAAAGTCAAAAATATGCTAAATTTTGTTCACATTTGCCCCAGTGGGGGGGGGGGGCAATTGTTAACACAGCTGGAGCACAAGTAAACACGGATACATAAATGGAAATAAAATACATCTAAGCATATTTTTAAATATACTTCTTATTACACATTAACAAACACTTACAATGTAAATATCAAGGTATTTATTCAACGTGATTAATGGACTCAATTCAACGAACATTGCAGCCTTCAAGTTTTACAGAAAAAGAAACGGAAGATGCAGCTAGACATGTGCCTTCTAAAACTGAAGGTGGTGGTAATTTTAACAGAATATCATCATAGTGTTTGACAATCGATGTATCATCTGTTTTTGGAAAGATAAAAGTTTCATTCATAGTAAATTTTTGTATTTTTGGTAGTGAATTCTACGAGGACAAAGTCATTCACAGCTAAGTTTACTTGTGCAAGCACAGATTATATATTCAGCACAAATTTCTTGATAGTTGCGGTCTTCAAAACTAATGTCGAACTCAGCCCCACTTACTGCAACTCTTAACTGTTCCTTTTTCAACAGTTTAACAAGTTTAACTTTTTTTTCTTTGCAACTCTTTCAGATTTTAATTAAATATTGAGTATTGAAACTTTTAATTATTCAATATTTCTTAATTAGACTATTAAATGTATAAAAAATTCAACAATTTTTTAAATTAAAATAACTAAATACCATTATGGGACTCAGATGAACGTTTCACATCTGCCCCTACATAATGTGTTCACATGTGCCCCTTATCTCAACTTACGCCTAATTTGATGAAAAACTATATATTTTTAAATTTTTTTGAAAAAAAATAGTGCATGAAGACTTTCCTTATTAATACCACTTTAAGACGAATAAAGTTCAAATCACAAGAAAAAATAATTTTGGATGCGTTTTTACTCGGAGAACTGGAACATAAAAGTGTATTGGCACTTTCCAAAACATAAGATCTATGATAACTAAAAAACAAAATGGTTTAGATCTTTGAAATTTCAGGCATGTACTTGTGTCACCATCAACATATTTTTTTTTCTTCAGATTTTCCTCTTCATGTTAATTGGGTAAAATATCGTTTGCTTACATGTGCCCCACTCATCCCCGTCACGTTAAAAAAAATTATGAATGCTAGTACTACTTATAACACACTATGGTCTCTAAATTGTAGGCTTAACACATGGTTAACACATAATTTGTAATGAATGTAAGAAAATACAATACAATACTGTAAGAAAACTTGTATACACCGCTCGCTCCTGCCCCTGAAAATACATGTTTATTTTAGTGGAGATTGAAAACTCAAACCTTCAGTAAGTGAACTTCAAAGCAGTTTAAATAAGGATCTCGTCGACAACTTAACGAGCTTACTTTCTCTTGCATTAACACCGATTTTCTTACAGTAGCCAATAGAAGGGATATTACAATTCGGAAAAATAAATCTGTACCCCAGAACCAGAACGACGTAAGTCTAAAAACGACGATTTTCACTTTATTATTGAATTGTATGTAGAATTTTATTCTTCATCGACCTATGAGAACATAATTCTATGAAAGAAATTCCTTTACAATTATTTAGCAGCATTATAAAAGAGCGAGAGTCGCATCCTTTGCATGCATCCGACCATTATTTTCGACCTCTCCTGAAATTTTACGAAAACAGACTTACGTTAGTGTGGTTCTGAGGTGTAGAAATACGAATTACTTAACCCCTTCACGAACATGTACGTAATATCATGGCCTATTTAAATCCCCCTCAAGACTACTTGCAAATAAAAAACTGCCAGGAAAAAGCTACACCCTGTGAAATTCCATCCTCGCATCCCGTCTCCTCTACCGTTCTACTGTTTCCTGCAAGCTTTTTACGTGAAAGCCCGTCATGAGGGGGATTTAAACAGGCCGTGATATTACGTGCATGTCCGTGAGAGGGTTAAAAAGAAAGCAATAAGGTTAATGTGTAAAAGATAGCAGGTCTCTTTTCTCAAATTGTTAGTTATCGCTTTTTAGTTAATTTCTACGATATTCTTCAAAAACACGAATGTTCCAAATTCAAATCTTTTTTTTTTTTTCAATACGTGTGTTCCGAGAACTCGACGAAGCAAACTGTGCAAACGAATCCCCTCCCCCCCCCCCCGCCCCTCCAAAAGAATGAAAGAAGGAAAGAGACCTCAGAAGCAAATTTACTATTTGAATAAGAAAAACAAAAACACAATCAATGCGATGACCTATGCTTCCACAATATATCAATAAGAATAAACATAATTCTCATAGCTTACCTATCAAATCCAATGTCTACATGAAAAATTCATACAATTTTTTCATCTTTTTTCCCCACAAAAATGCACTGTGATGGAGCATTTTTTTTTCAAAAGAAAAAGAAAAAAAATGATTCTGTTGATTAGAAAATCGATAACGTTATTCGCTGCATTGTTTCAGAAAAAATGAATCGCGAAAATCAAAGAGAAATACTTCGGGTAACATTAAGTAGTTGATAGTATCAATTGTGATCGAAGTAAACTGATGCTTTTTTGTTAAGCTTTTTTTATTAAATTGATTTTGTTGTTAGATAAGTAAAATTGCTTTTTCAAATCGTTAATTCAATGCAGAAAGTGTATACCGTGGAACCTCGGTAAAGCGACACCCCTAGAGACTACGAAAATGTGACGAGTTAAGCGGTTCTCAATTTATCCAGGTTCCGTGGTTTCAACTGGTGTAGTGCTTTCTGTATTGTTTATTTACTAGTGGTATACCATCACAACGTTATAAAAATAATCTTTGTAAATGGTTTTTCTTTCTTTGTTTTTTTCTTTCTTTCTTTTTTTTTTTTTTTTGACACTAACATAATAAAATAAAAATGACAATTTTAAATACCTTATTTGGAATAAAATCCATAATTTCTGAAAATAGATAAGAACTCTTTGTCAAATAGAAAAGGCCTGTGCACACTTGCTTGGAAAACATGTGTTGCTGCTTGTGATGGTGGTGCCTTGTTTCTCTTCTGGACTGTTCTGTGGGTACCTTTCTCCAGCCCCTTCTTAGACCTGGCACTGTACCAAGAGCGCAAAGTGTAGTGGTTGTCTTCTTTGGGTACTAGTGGGAATTCTCAAAAAGGGATCTTTCCAGAAAACTATGAATTGACAAATCCATAAACAGTAGAATTTTCAGAAAAAAGAATGTGAAAGAATATTGGTAGCAAAAAGTGAACTAAAATAGCAAGTGCATGTCGACTTATAGGAGTTCCTGTAAATGTGTGTCGAGTTTGAGAGGTTTCCCCCATTGAAATTAACATTGGACTAACCATTGGATAAATAAATGTCGATTTACTGAGGTTGTCGAGTCATCCGCGTGTCGAGTTACCGGAGTTTCACTGTATAACATGCTACTATTAGATTTTAATTTGTTGTACTTGTGTATTTGTCAGTTTGATGGAAATTGCAACTATCACATAAGAAAAATTTAGTGATTAGAGTACGTTTTTTTCTTTTAAATATTCTCAGCATAAACCATTAAGTGTTGTTCTGAGTAGTTCAGTACACTCATGGGCACTGACTTTCAAAAATTATTGGGGTTCAGGCATCTGAAATTTGGCTCCTAGTGGTACCCCATGGCATCTTCAAGGGTGCCATAGGGAGCCAAGTGGCACCCTTCAGGGGGTGCCGCTGGTGCTGCAACGTTTCACCCTTAAAGGTTCCTTGTAGTGCAGCCTGTAGTTTTAACAGTGTACAGTACAACAATGCGCAAGCGACTTTAGTTCTGTTCAACAATACACAAAAAGAGCACATTAGTTTAATGAAGACAATATCATTCATCAGGCAACATCAATTCATTTTCGGTTAACTACCTGTCAATCTGCTCAGTGTGTAATATCAAATTGATGACCATAATGTGTCAGCTTAAGTCAGCTGAAAGTAGGTTTACTCAACTGTGGTAAAGTGTTCAAGACCTTCATTGTCTTCGGTACCTGTCAGATTACATTTACCTTTTCCTAATTAATGTAACATCTAAGAGGATTTGAAGAAACAATGTGTTAAACCGTAAAAAAGGCAAGGCAGGTCATGAGTGCGTGATATTAGGATTCGAAAAAGAAAATCGCCTGAGTAGTTGGAAATGGAGTTGTGGAATGAAAATTTCTTTTTAGTTTATTTATCGTGGAAGTTTAAAAGAATTGTTAAACATATGAAAGAACTTTTAGATCTTTTAACTCAAACACACATTACTAAAAACACTGATAAAAAAACAATAATCAGTGAATAGTAATAATTAAAAGAAAAACAAAACAAAACAGATGACACGAAGAAATTTATGTTTGCAAATCCGTCTATCTACGACAAAATACTCCGTTTTCATGATTCTTTTTTTCACCTGAAGAATTTTTCTCTCACTTTAGAGCAGTCCAATAAAGTTTAACATTAGAGTCTACGCGAAAATTAAAGCCCTACACGAATGATTAAATAGTAAGCGAGTTTGCTTTCACAAGAAAAAGAAAAAAGTCGGAAAACAGTTTTCTCAAAGAACAAAAATGTAAATTTAAAAATATCATTTGCTATCAGCATCTGCAAGACAATTTTTTTCTTTCTTTCTATCCCTTTCTTGTAAAGTTTTCGAATAAAAGTGGTGTTGATTCTAGAACGAAATAGCCACAGGGATGGAAACAATTTTGAAAGGTCCGATCACCGTCTTTTGTGTCTGGGAATGATTATTTTTATGGCCCGAAAAATCGTGATTAAAAATCTTACCTTCACAAAATCACCCTCGAAAAGAGAGATTACCCAAGAAAACATGGCTATAAAAATGTTCGTTTATTCAAATTGCTTTTAAACTAATGAGCATTAATAATCAGTCTGAAAAGGGGTAAACTTTGTTTTTCGGTTGTTTTTTTTTTTCGAAAAGATACACTGCAAAAAGTAAAAATCTGTTTTTACAGTATAATATTGAAAGCGGAGGTTTTACAGTAATAAACTGTAAAATTGCTAATTTTAGTTTATTACCATAAAATTAGCTGCATTTTTCTGTAAAAACAGCAGTAAAAAACTGGCAGCAGAAGTTCTAGTTTAAAACTGTAAAATGCACAGTAATAAACTGTAGAATTTGCAGTTTTATAGTTTACTACTGGAAAATTAGCAGTTTTACAATTTATTACTGCAAAATTAGCAATTTACAGTTTATTACGATTAAATTAGCTGTATTATACAGTAAAAATATTTTATATTTTGCAGTGAACATTGTAAGCTTGTCAACACGAATTTTGTGCATTTATTGAGAAGCAGTGTAGCAGAGTATGCGTTACATGTTTTCAAAATCTGGAAAACGCTTAAAAAAGTCAAAATGGAGTTACAAAAGAGGAAATAGTTGCATCAAAACGGCAACTTCGCTTCGCACGATAATATTGGTTTACAGTCAACTCTAAATTAAGGAAAGAAAGAAAAAATAAATATTTAAATTCAAAATTCAAAATCATATTGAAAAATCATGCATCATAAATTTAATTAGCTTCCTTTAACTGCATTGTATTTGCAGTAAAACTCTTTGTTCAAAACTTTCTGAGAATACATTAATAGACAAAGAAGTTGAAAGAAGAAATAGTGCCTGCAATAACATTAAACTGTTCTTAAAATTTTTGCCAGTCGAATCGTAAACATAAATTTGAATTCAGAGAGATTTTTTCATTTTGAGGCGATGATTCAATAAGTTCTAAGCGAATAAATCAATGAAGTAGTGTTTAAGATGCATCATGCATTTGAACATTACTTATAAAAAAAAATCACAAAATTTTATTTAGTCATAGATAAAAGTAGACTAACTGAATATAAGATCTTTATGACTAAACTGGGAAACACATCGGCGTGATCTGAGGTTAAATTTTTTGTATTAATGCCCTTTCGCTATTAATATGCTGACTAACTTTTTTTAGTGCTCTGTTTTCATAACTACTTCGCAACGATGCCGGATTACTATTTGTTTTTTGAAGAAAATCGAATCAGATTAAATTGTATGATTTTTTCTTCCTGGGCTATTGTGAAATTATTTACCTGTTTATGAATGGGATAAAGATTTCACGCTCTAAAAAATCTCTAAATAAGCTGTGGAATGAAAATTTCTTTTTAGTTTATTTATCGTGAACGTTTAAAAGAATTAATAAACATATGAAAGAACTTTTAGATCTTTTAACTCAAACACACATTACTAAAAACACTGATAAAAAAAAATAAGCAGTGAATAGTAATAATTAAAAGAAAAACAAAACAAAACAGATGACACGAAGAAATTTATGTTTGCAAATCCGTCTATCTACCACAAAATACTCCGTTTTCATGATTCATTTTTTCACCTCAATTTTTCTCTCACTTTAGAGCAGTCCAATAAAGTTTAACATTAAAGTCTACGTGAAAATTAAAGCCCTACACGAATGATAAAATAGTAAGAGAGTTTGCTTTCACAAGAAAAAGAAAAAAGTCGGAAAACAGTTTTCTCAAAGAACAAAAATGTAAATTTAAAAATATCATTTGCTATCAGCATCTGCAAGACAATTTTTTTCTTTCTTTCTATCCCTTTCTTGTAAAGTTTTCGAATGAAAGTGGTGTTGATTCTAGAACGAAATAGCCCCAGGGATGGAAAAAATTTTGAAAGGTCCGATCACCGTCTTTTGTGTCTGGGAATGATTATTTTTATGGCCCGAAAAATCGTGATTAAAAATCTTACCTTCACAAAATCACCTTCGAAAAGAGAGATTACCGAAGAAAACATGGGTATAAAAATGTTTGTTTATTCAAATTGCTTTTAAACTAATGAGCATTAATAATCATTCTGAAAAGGGGTCAACTTTTTTTTTCGAAAAGATACACTGCAAAAAGTAAACTTCTGTTTTTACAGTATACTGAACGCGGAGGTTTTACAATAATAAACTGTAAAATTGCTAATTTTAGTTTATTACCATAAAACTAACTGCATTTTTCTGTAAAAACAGCAGTAAAATACTGGCAGCAGAAGTTCTAGTTTAAAACTGTAAAATGCACAGTAATAAACTGTAAAATTTGCAGTTTTACAGTTTATTACTGCAAAATTAGCAGTTTTACAATTTATTACTGCAAAATTAGCAATTTACAGATTTATTACTATTAAATTAGCTGTATTATAATGTAAAAACATTTTATATTTTACAGTGAACATTGTAAGCTTATCAACACGAATTTTGTGCATGTATTGAGAAGCAGTGTAGCAGAGTATGCGTTACATGTTTTTAAAATCTGGAAAACGCTTAAAAAAGTCAAAATGGAGTTACAAAAGAGGAAATAGTTGCATCAAAACGGCAACTTCGCTTCGCACGATAATATTGGTTTACAGTCAACTCTAAATTAAGGAAAGAAAGAAAAAATAAATATTTAAATTCAAAATTCAAAATCATATTGAAAAATCATGCATCATAAATTTAATTAGCTTCCTTTAACTGCATTGTATTTGCAGTAAAACTCTTTGTTCAAAACTTTCTGAGAATACATTAATAGACAAAGAAGTTGAAATAAGAAATAGTGCCTGCAATAACATTAAACTGTTCTTAAAATTTTTGCCAAGTCGAATCGTAAACATAAATTTGAATTCAGAGAGATTTTCCCATTTTAAGGCGATGATTCAATAAGTTCTAAGCGAATAAATCAATGAAGTAGTGTTTAAGACGCGTCATGCATTCAAACATTACTTATAAAAAAATCACAAAATTTTATTTAGTCATAGATAAAAGTAGACTAAGGGCCCTGCTCCACATTGACGTAAAGCAGAAAAATAAAGCAGAAACGTAAAATGGATTACATAGTGTTCCTATGGAAAGTACCCGGATTTTCGGTTTCTGCCTTCGGTTTCGGTCGCGTTTTACGTTGATGTGGAGCAGGGCCCTAACTGAATATAAGATCTTTATGACTAAACTGGGAAACACATCGGCGTGATCTGAGGCTAAATTTTTTGTATTAATGCCCTTTCGCCATTAATATGCTGACTAACTTTTTTTAGTGCTTTGTTTTCATAACTACTTCGCAACGATGCCGGATTACTGTTTGTTTTTTGAAGAAAATCGAATCAGATTAAATTGTATGATTTTTTCTTCATGGGCTGTTGTGAAATTATTTACCTGTTTATGAATGGGATAAAGAAAGCATTTCACGCTCTAAAAAATCAGATAGATCCTCCAGTGTTTTTCTAATGATAGTCACCAAACTTAGTAGGATTTTTTCTTCCTGGTCTGTTGTGAAATTATTTACCTGTTTATGAATGGGATAAAGAAAGCATTTCACGCTCTAAAACATCAGATTGATCCTCTAGTGTTTTTCTGATGATAGTCACCAAACAAACCATATGGGGGAAGAACAAGAGATAAATTAGCAAAGATGACGAGAATCATTTTATCGTCACTGAAGTATTGCCATAGGGAAATAGAGAGTATTTTACATTAAGAGTGTATATGAATTTTTAGTGATATTACGCTCCAGTCAATGATGCAACTTCAAGGAAATTTCTCCCTCTCTCTGTTACTGTTTATTTCCCCTTATGCATTTTCTTAGAATTCATTTAATTTACCGAACCTTTTTCCGCATATTACTTCTTTCAAATTGTCGGCTGGGTGGCGTGATGGTAAGGCGTTGGTGGTGTGTACACCACTTTTGGAGGTGTAGTTTGGGATATCAGCATACCGCACCTTTAGAAAAATTTCATTCCCAACAATGTACTTCTGGGGCTTCGTAGTGCCGTGACCTCTTGAAACAATCAGTTTGATCGCAGAAGAAACGCACACCGTGCACATTTTTACCATCGAGTAAGTCCCCCGTGCCGAGTATTAAAAAAATAATAATAATAATCCATTCTGACTCCGAGCTCTCTTGGAATAAAAAATGCAAAGAGAGAGATTTTAGCACTCTGCGACGTTTATTTCCTTCCATCTATGAAGAGATCGCCTGACATCAGTTGAGCAATACGATGAATGACTTTTGAATGAAAAAAAAGGTGCAGAAATAAAATTACTAAGTTGAGGAATTCAAGCTGCTACAATCTTGCTAATCGCACTACCGTTTTAAAAACGAATAACTGAAGTTAAAAACTAACAATTTCATAAAACGAATTGCTAGTTTTTATTTTTCTGAATGTCATGAATTCTTCTCGGTATAGAACAGAGTAAAAGTAAAAATGTTTCTTAAAAACGTATTTAGCATTCTTTGCTGCAAGTAAAATGAATATTTTAATACAAAGTAAATAAAAGATAATACAAAGGCTTTTATCGACCAAACCTCTAGAGTGCATAAAGTTTATTTTTCTGAAACATTTTCTTCGTTTGCAAAGTAACAAGATTAAATCCATTTGGAATGAAATGGAAAAAAAAAGATTTTTCTTTTACTACATCGAAGAGAAAGTATGCACAGTATAAATTTCATTCCTTGGCTTTATTAGTGCGGTATATCTTAAGGCTGAAATTATAAGTTAATATAGTGAGTGATACTACCATGCTCTATTTTTTTTTCTCTTTTTGATTAAAATTACGTATGGGAACGTTGCTGAAAAAAAAAGATGAATCTTCTTTTATGCGTATCCATGATTATTTTTTCTCGAAAAAAGATTTCAAAAAATGATACGATTCAAATAATTTTGTAACACAATTAGTGGAAATTCATCATCATCGATTTAGCTAAAAATATTTCCCCTTCTGCTTTGTCACTGAAAAAACGTCAATATCTTCCCTCTGTATCATGATTTTAATTCTGCTACAGAGATTTATTTTTCATTGAAAAATCGATAAATCATGCATTGAATCTTCACAACATTATTATTAAAAGGCATTATTTTTAGAAATAAAGGTATTTCATCTTTCAGTAGCGTTTAAGTATAACATTACAAAATGAAAATAATTAAGGGTTTCATAAGATGTTAGCTCCTTTTATTAAAAAAATAAATAAAAAAAAAACAGAATATAATAAAAGCAAAAGATACATCAAAGCTTACGTAAAAGATAAAATACCTTTTTATCCGAAACGCTGGTGTTTTTCTTGAACTTTACTAATTAATACTTCTTTTCTATCTGATGCCGGAATATTTTTCTTGAACTTCACTAATTATATGTCTCGAGTCTGATACCTGTACAAAATTCCTTCTGGGAAAAAATTCGTAAACCACTTTGATGTTTATAAGTTTTAATTTTCGTTTCATTTTCGAGTGACAGTTACTAAGTACTCGATATTTGTATCTGTTTTCTTCTCTTTCTATTTGGTTCATTTAATGTTATAATTATTTCTCCTTGACTGTCGTTAACTTTATTTTTATTTAAAGTTGGGGTTAATGACAATGTACGTAGAAAAGGGATAAAATGTCATGAGTAATAATTATTTTAGAATTGAATTTTGCAAATTTCATGTTTTCAACTTTTGTAAAATCTTTCCGTGCATTTTTTTATAGCTTGATTATTAAAAAAATCTAGTTGTTCTATGAAAATAAAAAAGAGAGAAATTTTAATGCATACATACATTTTTTTTCTTGTTTCCTTAACTGGTTTATTTCATATTTTTAAATTTCATTTTCTAGGCAGTTAAAAATATATGTTGTTTCTACAATATAATACAGCTAATTAAATAGTAACAAACTGTAAAAATTACTATTTTTACAGTGATAAACTAAATTTGTTAACTTTACAGCTTATTGCTGTGCATTTTAGTTTTAAACTGGAACTTCTGCTGCCAGTATTATACTATTGCTTTTACAGTATAATACGGCTGATTTCTGGTAATAAACTGTAAAATTGCTACTTTACTGTAATAAACTGTAACAGTTCTAATTCTAGTTTAGTACTGTTCATTTTACAGTTTTAAACTAAAACCTCTGCTGCCAGTATGAAACTATAAAAACAACACTTTATTTTCTGCAGTGTAATCTTTACTAATAATATGTAGAGTTTGTTAGCAGAAGTTGCATGAATATGCATAAAAATCGGTGGCATGTAAATATTTTTCTCTAAAAAAATGTTTTTTTACTATGTTCAGACATGTAATAGAACAATCTAAAATTTTGCTTGACTTTATCTTAAAAAAAACCCCAAAATAATTGATAGTTTTAGTCATCAGAAACAGGATCTCCTCTTTAATGCAACCAGATTTCAGGTGAACAAAGACAATTTGCTTCTTCCTTCGAGTGGAATTGATATTCAATCATAGTTAATATAATGGAAAAAGGATAATGGATTATAAAGGATATAATGGATTTTCATAACTTAATTCAATTCAAAACACTTAACGTCTCTCGATATTCATTGTTCCGCTTCATTGTTTTTGGCAACGAATAATAAGAACTTCTGCCGAGAACTAAACAAACCTACCTTCTCGTTTACAAACATCAACTTTCTATTATCTGATCAATATTCTCTTAATTGTCTAAGACTGCAACAAATATAGATTTTTATCATATAATTCTTATTTCTTTAAAAATTAAATATGCCTCCCTCACCTCCCTCAAAAAAAGAAAGTTTGTTCAAATCGTACTGTTCATCACTCAAAAAATATTAAGGGGGGGAGCAGGTTATTTGAGTGATTCAAAGTTGAACCAAAAACTTCAAATCGAAAAGTCAAATAAGAGTATGAGGTGTCCTTGCTGAGATCTTTGAAACAAAAACGTTTTTTTCACATTGATTCAATCTCAAAAGTAATTAAAGGGGTCAGGATGTTTGAACGATTCAAAGTTGAGCAAAAAATTATTCAAATCAAAAAGGAAAATATGGAAATGAGGTGCCCTCGCCAAGATCTTTTTAACAAAAAAATAATAATAATAATAATAATAAAACTTTGTTAAAATCATTCTGTTCCCTTAAAAGTTATTGGGGAATGGGGGGGGGGGTGAGGCCAACAGATACACATTTTCCCCATCGCAAAACCGTATTTTCCAATTTTTAGTTTTTCGATACTGAAAAAATGATTTCATTTAGTTTTGACATATTTTTGGACTTCTACACTTTTAACATAAACTAAGCCACTTATGTTTTTTTCGTCCTTCATTTACCTAAACGGGAAAGTAGACTAAAAAACGGATGTATTTTAACTTAATATTCGTAAGTAACCTCTTGCTTGAGTTCAGCCTTTAAATTAATCTGGTAAATTTATAAGCAAAACTAACTTTATAATTGAAGGGTTTGGAGGAAGAAGGAGCAATGTTACATTTTTTTGAAAATACTCTGGAGAATAGTGAGCAATGGATACACACAGGTAAGCAAATAAAACTTAATTCTCTTCAAAAAGTAGATTTCATTCGACCAATTTCATAACCTCACTTGACGACAAAACCAGAAAACAAAAAGCTGCAGTAAATGCTA
>JAXGGA010009877.1:0-49418 GCA_038373865.1 Uloborus plumipes
CCAAGCGGTCTGACGTCACTCTGGCTGCACCTGCACCCCTCAATGTGGCTACATTTCCTCTTTCCAACCATCTCCGACACAGCCGATGCACAGTGCTTGCATCCATGTGGGTATCAGCTGCAATTTGACGTATGGACCAACCTCCCCTTCTCAGTCCGATCACCATACACCTTGTAAAGTCGTCTATATGCTGGAAGTTTCTTCGTTGAGGACGGCGTGGCATTTCCTCCTATCACACGTATCCTTTGAGACAAAAACCAAATTTCTCCGATAATTAGTCTGGCAGAAAAACCAACATGAACATAGCCCACTTTTCAACTTCATTCTCTTATATCTTACTTCACGTGCGTCTGAGAGCTACGCATTTTATATCATTTGCATAACTCAGTGACGTGCGTCTACGGTAAAATTTGCATGAATTTCTGACCACTTCTTGGTGTTGCATTTTCAATGTCGAGCAGTATATAACCTTATAAAATCTTTTAGGAACTTAGAAATTTTCCCTAATATATTTTTCTTACTATGCTTAATTTCTAAAGAAACAAATCATAAAAAATTATAATGAAATTTTTAAAGGTTAGATTAAGACAGAAGACAGAGGCTAAACTACTTGATGTCAATTCATGATTTAACGATTGATATTGCCTTTATCGTAATATGTTATATTAGAAACTCACAAAATATAAATACACAAGAAATTCTCACAGTAGATTAAATATAAATTATACCTACCAATAGAATTAGCTTATGTATGCATCTAAAATCTGGCCCAAAGCTGCGGGCCATAGTTCGGAGAATCACTAATAATAAAGCTGAAGGTTTGTCTTTCTTTCTGTCTGTCTGTTACGCGCATAGCGCCAAAACCGTTCGGTCGATTTTCATGCCACTTGGCACAAAATTAGTTTGTAGCATGTAGTTTTGCACCTCGAAGCGATTTTTCGAACATTCCGTTTCGTTCTTTTTCTATTCGAATTCTTGGCAGAAATTCGATAAAAAGGGAAGAAATATTTCATACACATTTTCAAGTTTTATGTCATTTGAAAGCTTGAAATTTTCTGCACAAAATGAAGTTTTTTCGAAGTTTCTACGATCATCAGGAGAGCTGTAACAATTGTTTTTAGAATCCCGGAATTCAAGGCTTACCTTCAGTAAAGCAAGCCAAACGATTCTAAAATGGTTTTGCTCGAGAATAAAATTTGTTTGAAAAGATAGATGAAATGAATTATTTTATCAACGGAAATCAACTTTTCATGTTGTTACCATGGTTACGTGTTCATACTTATTTTTGCTTCGTTCTTTTTCCAGCGTTGCCAGACGTAGTATTTTTGATACTACGGTAGTATTTTTTCGGCCCAAATAATGAGCGTAGTATTTTTCTGGCAACTCTGTTTCCGATATACTTTAATGACTTAATTAAAAGATTTGGCGGATTTTTTTTTTTTTTTTTTTCATTTTCATCGATTTCTCATTTCAGCGATATTGATTTTGGCAACGTTTGGAAACAGTAGGATTTTGTAGTATTTTTTAGAGGAGGCGTAATATTTTTCTGTTTCAATTCTCTGGCATTCCTGTCTTTTTCCCGGTGAAAATGTGCTTTGGGACCCTACTTGGCGCGTTTTCAAAAAGTCACCAACTGGCGTGTTTTTGCGTGTCTCGCGGAATTGAAAGCTCCGAGAGGAACTACGCAAAATAGTCAGGGTTACCACGCTTGGCACGCCTATCGCCCATTTAGCGAGAAAAGGGTACCTAAAGCACAGATTAACCAAATATCGTATTCAGGGTGTAAAAAAATCAATGATTTTTTCAAAAAAATAAGAAAAAAAAATCGGATTTTTTAAAATTTAAATCAGATTTTTTTTTATTTAAATCGGATTTTTTTGATTTTTTTTTAAAAAAATTAGAAATTTCAGTTATTAATTAATTTTTATTTATGAACAACTTACTTTTAAGTTTTTAAAAATACAAAAACACCTTTAAAGTAAAGGTTCACTAGTAAGAAACTTAGAAAAAAGTGTTAGGAGCCAATCTGAAAATAATCCTGTCTACTAGCTAGGATAAAAATCAAATGGGGCAGGAAGCTCAACCCAATCCTCACTTCATTCACCCCCCCCCTCTTTATTTTGCTTTTGTTTTGTAAAGCAGGAATATATTCCATTTCAGCCACTAATTAAGACTGCCCCCCCCCCTCCTGTTGCTAATGCAAGGCATAGAAAATTCATCTTCTGTTTGGCTGTTTTTGTTTTTTCTTTTCACTGAAAGTATATCACACACATTCTATCATGTACTTCCTCCTTCAATTCACTCTTTGCAACACCTGCCGTGCACCATCATGTATTTTCTTTATTTCACATATTAGACAACAAATAGCACTATTTGTGCATACATATTATTTGGACTGCAACCTTCCAGCATCTGTGGAGGGGGGATGAGTAGGATTACTTTTCTATTTATTAGATGGAAATCAAAGCTCTAAAAGAAAATGGTAATAAAATATTTTTGGAAAAAAAATTGAACCGACTTTGGAACTTCACTCGGCAAGTGCTCTAAAAAGTAAAAAATAATTTTATTCTTTGAACACCATCGACACTACATTTAAACATAAGTTTTGAAGTCGGTGCAAAAACACTATATAGAATCATACGAAACTATAATTTAACTATATATATAAATTACAATGAATCCAGGTTCTTTAATCGCATTCGCATACACTACATTGACAACCACATATTTATGTAATGGTACAAATATTCAGCTCTTAATTTTCAATGGTTTCTCTGAAAAATGTTGGCAAAATGTAGTTAAACATCAGTTCACCTATAGTTTTTGCACCGACTTCAAAACTTATGTTTAAATGTAGTGTCGATGGTGTTCAAAGAATAAAATTATTTTTTACTTTTTAGAGCACTTGCCGAGTGAAGTTCCAAAGTCGGTTCAATTTTTTTTCCAAAAATATTTTATTTTATTCTTTTTAGTGTAAATGTACATATGAAATAAGGTAATGTTTCCATTACAAAACTTCACCTAATTTGCTTAAGCAAATGTTTCATAAAATAAACTATGTAAGGAAAAAAAAGAAACTTTTTTCTTTTTAGAGCACTTGCCGAGTGAAGTTCCGAAGTCGGTTTAATTTTTTTTCCAAAAATATTTTATTTTATTCCTTTTAGTGTAAATGTACATATGAAATAAGGTAATGTTTCCATTACAAAACTTCACCTAATTTGCTTAAGCAAATGCTTCATAAAATAAACTATGTAAGGAAAAAAAGAAAGTATCAACCCGTCTAAAATTTTAAACGATTGACACTAAAAAATAATCCTTTTTATTCTCTGCTATTTGTTTGTGTACTATTTTAATCAAAGGCTAAATATTAACGGCTTTTCAACTAATTTATATTTCAAAACAACACTAGATGCTGGCGGTTCATAAAATTTTACGACGTATTACGTACGTGGCACGCTAATGAGTTTCATGTTTGCTTCAGTTAAGCCTTCATTCAAAATTTTCATTATCATTATAATCACTGTTTCATATCAATCACGTTTTGTAACAATGTATTTCATATTTAATCATTTAGGACAAATCGCTTTAAATTTGAGCAAAAATTTGGCGGTTTTCCTCACTTTCTTCAGAATTCCTTTATCAAAACTTTTGTAAATTAAGACTAATAAAACCTGAAATATTACGAATCAATTAGTACCTGGTACGACTTTCAGTTCGTTGGAGTTAAGGAGAAAAAAGCAGGACATAGAAAGATACTCGGTTTAAAATTTTCAAAAAGACCATAGAAATGAATTTCATTATGCAATCCAGAGAAGCCTGGCGTTCAAAATGGCCATTATTACGATTACTGTGATCCCAATTTCTTTTTCGAAAGATTTCTGCAGGTTCCCGTTATCGAACCCGGACCACGAGAGGATGGGACCAATCGGAAAGAAAGACCTTTCTAACAAAAAAAGAATTTTTGAAATCGGTCCAGGCATCTTCGAGCAATCTTATAACATACAAAAAAAAAAAATTTCTCCGACGAATTGTATAACCTCCTCCTTTGTTGAAGTCGGTTAAAAATAATGAAATTGGGATTGTCCAAGAGAATTTTTTAAGGATTAAAATAAAAAGTGATTTAAATCAATGATTTTTTAAAAAAAATCAATTGATTTAAATCGCGATTTAAATCAGTAATTTAATTCAATTAATTTAAATCATTGACACCCTGATCGTATCAATTGCGATATTGCATCGTTCTTTTTAAAGTGTTTCATTTCGGAAAATGTATTGTTTTGTATTTTAAGCTAGGAAAGAAAACTTTCTTCTTTTAAACTTTGGTAAGATTTCTGTTGATTTTTGTGAGCAACAAAATTGTTCCTATTTTCTCTTTCGGCTTATTTTTGTGCACCTCTCCTTGGGGTTGCATTCGAATGTCCCAAAGGGGTGTTTTACCCCTTTTATGGAGTAAATCAGTGTTCATTTCAATGCAGACAAAAGTGATATGAATTGGCACGACCACTTGGCGATATATCGCCAAGCTTTTGGTCGCCAAGTGTTTGACGCCAATTTGGCGGCACATCGACAAGTTGGCGACAAATTTGGCGAAATTTTTTTTTTATTTATTTTTGGTTCAATTTGGCGCTTTTTGCGATATTTTGCGAAAAATCCACTGAATAATGTTAAAATCGGCGATATTTAGAGGATTAAGGTATCCGACTAGGTTGAAAAGGTGATTTTTGATCAAAATACACTTTTTCTACAAATAGTTTCATTGAAAACCCCCGTTTTTTAGGATTATAAAACAGCTTGGATTTTTAATCTATGTGAATTAGAACTCAATTTATAAGCGTTTGAATACTAAATTTCTGTAGTAATAATGCCTGTAGTCCAATCTTTATTTACGTTTTGTGAAGAACTGCATTTTCGCTCGATTCTCGCTACGGAAAACATGATTCTGCAACTTCTATTCAATATTGAAACATGAAATTTGGCATACATGTTTTGTAAGTACTTGTGAGTGTAACAGACCGCAGGTTTTGTAAATGATGAAATATTTTTTGATTTACAGGCATTTTACTTAGAAAAAGTAAATAACTTTAGAGAAATTTCTGTATAAACTCAGGTAATTTAGCATAAATCTTAAAATTCTTGAAATATTTCTTAGCCTGCGGTCTATTACAGTTAGAACATTTGTTTATGTAAAATAATCTAAGTAAATTGCATGTAACTAGTTAATTTTTCGTTACGGAGTGTTTCTCCTAACCTGTAATTTTTAGTCATTTTTACTAAAAAATCGTCAATTTTGTAAAACCTAATGATTTTTTAATACATTTTGATGTAAAATATGTTTTAAGATCCCTCTGTTTCTAAAAAAAACATTAATATTTTGTTCAATAAGATTTTTCACAAAAACTGCTCCGAACCTAGTCGGATACCTTAATCATTGTAAAACACTTTTTTTTTTGCGTTGTTTCGTGGCAAACTAGGGATATAAATGTTTGAACTGTTATCTTGCTCACTCCAAGCACTATTTTAGCACTTAAGGCATCTACTAAGAAATTTACACGTAAAAATAAGTAGCGTGGGGTCTATACCAGATTTTTATATCATACTTTGAAGGAATTATAGTTGAATTACAACTAAAATAGAGCATTTTTTCTGCTATATCAATTATTTTACAAATGAACTTTTAATTTTATACCACGGGCAAAGCCGTGCGGGTACCGCTAGTACATAATAACATCGGTAGCATTCTCAAGATGGCTCCAAGTACGAACTGCCATTAATTTATTGAATCTTGTAGCAAATCTTCAACATTTAACACACCAAATTTAAATTTTTTTAATACACAAAAGGAGAAGACAAGAATGGTGCAACAGCGATAAAAAAATAAATAAAAATAAAAGTAAACTGAAAACTGTTTGTGTTCTTCACTGTTCTATTGTGAAAAATATTTTACAGTAATTTATTTAACAGTATATTAATTATGCAAGACCGGTTTTCATTTTAACCATTTACATGGTATGTATATTTACACCTTTTTTTCATTAAAAAGAGTTTTCTTTGGATAAATCTTTCATTACGTTGAACTAAAATTATGAATATGGAAGGTACTCTAGATCACTCCTTTAAAATGAAAAAAATAATAAAAAAAACTCCGAACTGTACTGATTTTATTTTTCCGAAGGATAACCGTGTACAGGTTATTGTTATCATTGCTTTTTTGTTAATATTTTCTTTTCATGTACTGATTTATTCCATTTTGTTCTGCTTCAACTTTTTGCATTAAAATCATTTATTGCAACCTGAATTCAAGACTCTTTCTGTAATTTCGTGTAGTTATCCCAATGTCCCCCACGCCCATGACATCTGTAGGCACTCGATAAGCTCTCGGTATCCAATATCTTTAAACGAGCAATTCTTGTATATATATTTATTTATTTATTTTTCGGATCTCGAAAACGGCTCTAACGATTTCGATAAAAATTTGTATTTAGATAGAGTTTTGGTTTTTGAGTTCATTTACGTCGGCCTTTTTCCCTTAAAAACGCGAGTTTTCACAAAAAACCCCGTTTTTTTTGTGCCTTCATTGAAAATTTGAGAAGCTTTTTTTTTCGCCATTTTCTTTATGATTTCTCTCATTGTTACTGTTTCTTAGCAACTACGTTTAATTATAACAATGGATTTCATATTTAATCACATCAGCGCGAGTTTAAATTTTATGGTATTTGGCAACGTTAAATTGTTTTTGTTTTTGAAATGTTAAAGCAAGGCTTCACTAGATAATAAGCTGTTTCATTTATTCAAAAGCCATGGGATAAAAGCAGTGGTAATTGTCCACCGACATCTATTGAATTTTATGGTAACTTACATTATATAAAAATCAGATTACTTTTTACTTTTCAAGTGCGATTTCAAAATTGAGTATAAAAGTGTAATAGTTAGTTTTAAAATACTTTTTTTCCTCCTCAAGAGTGTTTAGTAAGATATTTCAGGTAAAAAATCAATAAATATGAAATTCAATTTTCTTAAAATATTAAGTTTCGAAACAAAATTACATCTATCTAAAACATTTAGATGAGCAGTTCTGGTATATATATATATTTCGGATTTCGAAAACGGCTCTAACGATTTTGATAAAATTTTGTATTTAGATAAAGTTTCGGTTTTTGAGTTCAGCTACATCTGCGTTTTTTCTGTAAAAACGCGAGTTTTCACAAAAACCCCCGTTTTTTGTGCCTTATTAAAAGTTTGACGAGCTTTCTTTCGCTATTTTCTCTATGATTACTCTTATTGTTACTGTTTCATAGCAACCACGTTTTATTACAACAATGGATTTCATATTTAATCACATCAGCGTAAATTTAAATTTTTACGGTATTTGGCAAACCAGTTTTGGCAACACGTTAGAATTATTATTGTTTTTGAAATTTAAAAGATATCGATCAAAATAAAGTTAGAATTGGGTGTGGGCCGCGGTAGTCCGATCGGTAAGTCCTCAGACTCGTAACCGGAGGGTCCCGGACCGATCATATAGAGGAAGCCCAGCCGATCAACGATCAACCGTCTTCATTAATGGTGGCTGGGGGACGTTAAAAATGTTCGTGTTCATAAAATCCTCCAAGTAAAACGATACCTCTGGGGGATGCTGGGCCAAGGGTTTACTCGCCCTTGGGCCTGGTTCAAAAATGAGCAGAGCGCTCTTCAGGGCACCATCCCGGTTAAACCACGTGTTGTGGTATGTACGGGGGGAACCTTGAAGTGTGAAGTGAAGTGAAAGTCAAAACCAACTGGAACCAAATGCGTACTGGAGAGCAGGGACTCTGCATCCATTCTCATCAACTCCTCCAGCGTCTTCGGTGCCAAATGAAATGAAATTGGGTGTGATTTTACGGTGAGCATGGCTTAACAATTTGACGCGCAATTTTTATCAACGTATTTTTCATACTTTGTTCATCACTAGGGATGCACCGATAAGCAAATTGGCCGATTACCGATTAATCGGCAGTTGATAATCGGCCGATTAATGATTAAAATGGTTGTTTTCAGTACTACCGATTTCACTGTTACACTTTTTTCTTCGTTTTTTTTACAATCCTAACTTTTAAAATAGTTCCTCATTTTTTCTTCCATTTTCCTAATTTTCCTAAAATAATTTCAAAACTTTATCAAATTTCTCTGAACAAATTTTCATATTATTGTCAATAATATTGCATTAACACATTGCTAATTATGTAAACTAGACATGAAAATTCAAAAAAAAAAAAAAAGGAGGGGAGTCTGTGTGGTGAGCAATCCAATTTTGAAGTTCTTTCAGTTTCAATTTTTCAATTATTAGTAGATATGTAATTCTAGACTTTTATTCTTTGTGAAAATTGAAGATTATCTAAAAGCAAGGAGAAAAGTATCGACGCATGAAAAATGTTGCTACATTAACTATGTGTATTTTCATTCAAAATAGGAGAATTAATGTATTAAAAACTTTACATCAACGGTGAGGATTATTATTACTGTTAATAAAATTATTCATCATAAGTTCTTAGTAATGGTTTAGTTTAAAAAATAATATTTAAAAAATATTTTCCGCCGGTTAATCGGCCCGATTTTACCGATTATTAATAATCGGCAAAGTGGCCGATTATGGCCGATTAATCGGTGCATCCTTATTCATCACTCTGTATTAATTTACCGCAAAATAAGGGGAAAATACTATATTTAGCATTTTAATAATATTCTGGGATATAAATTTGATATACCCCCCAAAATTTACGCGCCAAATCTGGCACTCCCTACGGACTTTTTAGGGTTGCTGTTTCTTATTTTGGTGTTGCCAATTTAGGTTTTTTCAGCTAATTTAGGTTTTTGCTGCTGCCAAATTTTGTATTTACTTGTATTTACTATTTTTTGAGTTTATTTTTTGAAGTTTTGTGGCAATAATTTTTGTGGCAACAGGCTTTTTGCTTGGCGAGAAAAAAAAATCGCCACATTTCCGATTTGGGGGGAATATATCAAAGTAGTTCCTTTTCTGGTTATGTAATACAGCACAGAACCGTGGTGTACCTTTCTGTGTAAAAGGTAAAATATTCATGGGAAATCGGTGTTTCGTTCAGTCGGACACCGGGGTCCCATTTTTGCTTCAAAGGGTTAATTAAGGTTGTGTTTTTTAAAACAAATTACGGCTATTTTAAATGCAAAATTGCAAGGCTTAAAAATGCTTTTCAAGTTTATCTAAATAAGTACTTCGCATTTCAGAAAAGAACACGAGTTTACAAACCTCTTTTTTTTTGACCGAGTGGGCTCGGTCCCCAGGTATTTATTTAATTAAGTAAACAATTTTACTTCGAAGTCATTTACTTGTGAATAAAGTGATGTACAATTGAATGTCCGATCTTGACGTCGGAATTTCTGGCATCGGAGATGGTACATTCAGGAGGATATACATCTCTCTTTCCCCCCTGAATATTCTCCTAAAGATTATAAAAAGAGCCCCTTTGTTTTTAATAAACAGCAGTAAGCATTAAGCAACAAGAGGTCTCCCCTGTCGTTTTCGCCTATCTCTTTCGCTTCTACCGCAACCGGTTTCTCCCGGGGCCGCTGACGGGCCTGCGCGGAGGAAATGATGAGTCATGCATTGAGTCCTTCCTACTTCCATGTTTCTCCCATCGCTTGCACGCGTAGAAACGTTGTTTGAGCCCATGAGAAATAAATAAACGTTGCGAAATTAACTATTCATTATTTCTTGTATAAAACCTTAAATAATATTTCAAATGATTTTAAATAACGAATTATTTTCGTTGATTATTTTAGATGGAGAATTATGCATGTGTAAAATACAATAAAGAAAACAAAACGTTTGCTAACTTTTATTCACATGAATGTAAATCAAAAGTATTTCGAGCATTTTTTGTTTTTCAAAACCAAACACAACTTATTACATTACAAGTACTGACATAATATATTACATGTACATAAATGCTATAATACACAATATATGTAAACACATTATTGCTGTTATGATTAATTGACAACAAACTGAATTCTCCAGATTTGTTTCACTAACAGTAAAAAATATACTTTTCTTGGTATATTAACAAGAACTTAAGGATTTCATTCATGCTATAAAATGTTATTAATAGACTCATTAGTTTCTGAATTCATTTTTCTCTTCCAAAAATTTAATAAGATATTACATGAAAATTATTTAACTTATTTAAAATGATGCGCTTTTTTACTTCAAAAAATATTATACCCTTTTCAACACTATTGTTGTCTAATGATAAACAATTGAACCAAAAACTTTTTCATTATAACCAATATAAACAAAACTATTCTAAATATAAAATTATATGCATAGAAGTATGGATAGATTAACAACAGTTTGGTTTTTGAAGCCTTCATATTAATCAATCAAACATATTAAACAGTAACATTTCAATATAAATACAAGAACATAATATATGCTGAGGGGTTTGCTATGACTTTTGGTAAAAACATAGAATTCAATTTTAATTTGCGAAACATTGCGACAAGATAATTAACAATAATGCATGGCATTAAAATTCCAGATTATTTGCTGTTTCTCATAATCCGCTTAGAATGAACCAATGATTTCATGCAATTCATAGAAATGCCACTTAAGATAATAAATAAAGTATTGAACACTGTCTAATTATAAACAATTGAACCTAAAACTTTTTCATTATTACCAATATAAACAAAACTATTCTAAATATAAAATTATATGCATAGAAGTATGGATAGATTAACAACAGTTTGGTTTTAGAAGCCTTCATATTAATCAATCAAACAGTAATATTTCAATATAAATACAAGAACATAATATATGCTGAGGGGTTTGCTATGACTTTTGGAAAAACATAGAATTCAATTCTAATTTGCGAAACATTGCGACAAGATAATTAACAATAATGCATGGCATTAAAATTCCAGATTATTTGCTGTTTCTCATAATCCGCTTAGAATGAACCAATGATTTCATGCAATTCATAGAAATGCCACTTAAGACAATAAGCGAAGTATTGAACATTTGATAAATAATGTGTACAACAACTACATACAAACTTTAACCAACTAGTAGAAGGAGGAGGAGAAAATGACGAAAAGGATCAATTTATGGATACGGCTAGAGATTTTTTTTTTTTTTTTTTGCACCTGTATTTAACAACTGAGGAAGCTGCTGAATATGAAAGGAAAAGAGCAGACTGCTGGAATCAACCTGATCCAATTAAATGCAAGGCAGAACTGGACGAATATTTTCAGAACTTAATTTTTGAAAAAAAAAAAAAAAAAGCTGAAGTCATTGACGACAACTCTCAAGTACACGAAGTTTATGTGGCAGCATTCATACTTTCTTATACATTTCGCAGTATCGGCCGGCTTCTCAGACATTTAAATGAAAACCGATTTTGACAAAGCAATTAGAGACAATTACAGAGCACAAAAAATCATTAAAAGAGCAAAAAGTGTTTTCTAGGAGATTAAAAATACTTAACTTCAGCATTCCAGAGAAATTAAATTGTTTAAACCTTAATAAATGCAGCGGCTTACCGCAATGGAAATTAATACATACCTTGTTTGTCTTCTTTCTCCCGAAGTAATCATAGTCAGATTGGTAAAGTGATACCACAATAAGAAGTCCCATCTGACGTAATGGTTGGAAAAGTTGATTTCGACGCTTTGGTGTAGATAGAAAATGACTGAGTTTGGGTCACTTAGTTTGGCTTCTATCTTTGAATTCGCCACTGTGAAATATCACCTTTTATCCACGTATCTCCGCCAAGTAACCCTATTCTGCTTATCAGTATCAATACGTCTTCGCCAAGCCACTTTTGTGTTCTCACGGGATTCATGATTACTTTTGTAACTCCGAGGTCTCGGGCTTGAATCCCGGAGCCGGGGATCTTCTGCGAAGGGACCCCTGAGAAGTAACGTTGATGATGCTAGATATTAAAAATCTAGACAATCGCCCACGCCAATCATCGGGGTTATGTCGCTTTACTAAGATCTCACAAAATCAGCATCTGTATAAGACATGAGGTTGTATAACAGAAAGTATAAACATATAAAACATAGATAACATGTGCATAATAAATGATTATTTTGCAATAATCATCGTTATGCACGTTATAAAAGCATATGCGAGATGACATAAAAGAAGATTATTATGAATAACCCTCTTTATGCATTTTAAAAAAGAAAAAAGGCTCAGTCGAATAGGATACCAAGTAAGAAAAGATTTAACTTTAGTGTAAAAAAATAATAGTGTAAACCTTAGTACAAAATAAGAAATAGCATGAACAAAATTTGAAATTTAAAAATAGAGAAAATGTCCCATCAATCTTCTTCCATATCATCAAAAATGATTCCCTCATCAAATAAGAGTTTCTAAAAATGTATAAAAATTATAAATTAAGTTTATGATAATGCTGGGGGGGGGGAAGCCCTGATAAATTGATACTAATTTATCTAGGTGAAACTACTCGTTCAATTTCATCATGACACACACACTAGGGTGGGTCATTTTCAATTTTTTTCGAAATGTTAAGAGGCACAGGATTAAAAAGGTGCATCATGGTCCCAAACTAACGTGTATGATTTTTTTTTACATTCTGATAAGTCTTTTTTCTGCTGGATTGATCTTGAAGTGTCGATTCTTATACCCAGATTGGATACGTTCTATGTAAGCTTGCAGCAATAATAAATATATTTTTTTTTTTTACAGAAACACGTCATCAAAATTTTAATTTGATTTTGAATTCCCACCTGCCATTTCAGCTGTGAGAATTAGCAAAAATGTATGAATCAGTGTCTAAAAATAACCTACGCATGCGCAATTTAACACAGCTATTTCAATATAACTTCGATCGAATTAAAGTGCGCTAGATGTAGTTTGATGCTCCTATGGTAAACTGTTTTTAAAATAATGAATCGCACTCGGTCAGGTTGGAAATCTAAGTTGTTTGGTGATTCATCTGATCTCAACTGCAATATACAAATACAAATACAAATGTGACAACCCGCAACAGGCTCTGGGCCCAACTGAGCTGGTCCTGTTGGGAAGTATTACGAATTTAACCGTCATAAGTTAATAAGTGAAAAGGATCTTAGTAAAGAGCCATCTAACAAGGAAGTAGAGAACATTGTGGTAAAAAAAATAGAAGAAATTTGGGCAAACGCTTCCCTTCCTATAGTGCAACGCAAACGAGTAAAAGCTTTGTTAAAACTCTTCCACTTGAAATGTAGAAATCTTTTAAAATCCCATCCTAAAATCCCTGAAAAAAAAAATGGAAGAGTTTCGCCGGGCTGGTAAAATGCTATTTGACATTTCATCTTGCAAACGCAAAGATATTAATTACTGTATTTGTCCAAAAAACAAAAAAGTACCAAAGAGAGAGAAAAAGTTTCTTATAGATCAACAGAGAACTAGAAGAATGGTGATCGGAGCCGTAGATACTCCTACTACAAAAAAATTAACCAGCATTCTTAAGAGAAAAATACTGCAGAAGAAATCGGAGCTTCACACTCGAAAAGAACGTGCTCATAGTTCTTGTCTCATTACTTCATCTGCATCTAGTTCATTGGATACGGACAGTGAGGATAAGTTTCAAGGACCTAGACAACCCTAGCAGCATCATCTCATCGGCCGATGATCGGCCATTCATCGAAACCCGATGAAATTCTCATCGGCCGATGATCCAATATGTCTCATCGGCCAAGCAGAATTCGAGCAGCAAAATCCGATTAGAATACGATGAGATTTGGAGCAAATTACGAGCAAAACAGTCCCGTGCCGAGGAATTTCATCGGGAAACTTGATCGGAAGGATATCGTTTTCCGATGGAATATAGCTCGGCTTATTTTCATCGGGAAAGTTGATCGGAAGGATATCGCTTTCCAATGAAAAGTAGCTCATCGAAAACCGTGCTCGGATACTGATCGGAACGATGTCATCGTGCGTTACAGGATCAGTTTACGAAGAGTTTGTTGATCGGCCGAGCAAAATCCGATGAGTTGATGCTACTTGGGAAGCTTCTTCAACTACTTATATCAGTAAATCAACCTGTACAAACTATACAGTAGACTTTAATTTGCTTTCCCGGACATGCGATAGATACGGGGTATCTGACTCGGCAGGAGCAGCTATTGCTTCTGCAGTTCTTTACCCCACCACTTCGGAAATTATTGATAAAAACATGCTTCGTCGGAAACGTAAAGACGCACGAAAATCTGCCCTGGACAAAGGCAAAGTTTAACAAATACAAGCTTTGTGTTTTGACGGAAGGAAAGATAACTCTAATTACATTGGAAAAGAATGTTAAATTCTATAGAAAAAGTATTGCTGAAGAACATATTTCGCTAATTATGGAACCAGAGTCTAAGTTCTTAGGCTATATCGCACCCGTCACTGGTACTTCTAAATGTATAGAGCAAGAAATTAAAAATTTCTTTTTGGAAGCAAAAATACCTGTGAAGTCTTTGGTGGCAGTCGGACGTGATGGAACTAACGTTAACGTTGGTAAAAATAGAGGTGTCATACGCTTGTTGGAAGAAAGTTTAAATAGACCTTTACAGTGACTCATATGCTTACTGCACATGAATGAATTTCCTTTAGACATTTGTTTCTCCACATTGATGGCAACACGACGGGACCGAAGTCATTTTCGGGAACAATCGGTAAAAAACTAGAAAATTGTGAGAAAATCCCGTTGTTCAGTTTACTCCTATCCCAGAAAATTTACCAAAGCTGACCGTTCAAGACATTAGCACACACCAAACATATTTGCATAGAATAGCATCGGCGGTCTCTTCAGGCATATTTCCTGAGGAACTAACATACACGTCACCTTTCAAAATGTCCCACGCTCGATGGCTTACTCGTGCTAATCGAATCCTACGTTTGTATATTTCAGTGGAATCTCCTTCTGAAAATTTAATAATTCTTGCGACATACGAGTATGTCGTAAAAGTTTATGCTCCAATTTGGTTTGCAATCAAAAGCCGCCCTTCATGTAAAGATGGAGCTCGGCACTTGTTCAAACTCATCATTGCAACAAGGTATTTATCTACTGAATTGAAGGCCAAAATAGATCCAGTTATCCAAAGAAACAGTTGTTTCGCACACCCTAAAATTGTTGATGCAATGCGACAGATTCGGGCAACACGTCCGTGAATTGAGCCATGGATTCTAGAAGCTGTTGATTCATCAAATAGAATCGATTTTCAAATTCCTGTTGTTAACTTTGCTGTGAATCTTACATAGACTGATTGATGGAAAATGTATCTGATCCACCAATACTAAAATCAATCTCTGATGAAGATGTTCAATTGTTTGCTTCAGGAGCGAAACAATTGTCTTTACTACGTCTGCCATATCACACACAGGCTGTTGAAAGGGCAGTTAAAACAGTGACAGAAGCTTCGGCTACATTGTGCAAAAAATCTGAAAGAGAAGGTTTTATAAAAAACCAACTGGAGTCCCGGAAAGTTATGCCAAAGTTTGATAGTAAGAAGGACTTTCATGCTAATTAAAGATGCATGTTTTTAGTATTGTAAATATATGATTATAAAAAACGTTTTTTGAATAATAATGAATAAATAACACTTAGATAACCTTGAGTTGTTATATATTACATTTATTAATGAATTTGTTTATTTATTCCTTTTTTTTCAATTATTTAACAAAAATTGATTTTTTCCTTAAATATAAGCTTTTTAAACTCAATCCGGCAGCAGAAAATGATGTCCTACCCTAATAAAATTTTAGATATAGTCTATAAACGTCATTTGGCACCTTTTTCTTGCTGTGCCCGATGGAAATCTGAAACTTTTTTTTTTAACATAGGCCAGTGACCCACCCTAACACACACAAACGCATTCAATTGCGTGGGTATATTATGAATCAATTAGTTCTTCATTTTTGCATTGTGATTGTGACACACACAAACATAACTCAGCTTCATAATACCCCACAAAAGAAAACGAACAAAATCATTCAAAAATTTAAAACTCCCTTAATTTCTTACATAATTTTGAAGGAAAAAAAAAAACATTCATCATGACGATCAGAAAAAACAACACATTGGAAACAAGTGCAAATTTTAAGCTGACTACTTCAGTTCTTTTGCTCAAAAAAAAAAAATGTAAACCTTTCTGTTGCATGATATTAAATAGTGAAATCGAACAAGAAATCATAATAACTTGAGCTAAAAATTGCTTCCTTTTATATAACTTTAAAACAAATTGATTGGTCCTTACAAAATCAGCAAAATGGGTTGATTTATGTAATTTTTTACAGATTATACTCAAAGCAGGGTTCATGCAACTGAATATTCATTTTATTTGTGATTAGGAAATGTTTTACTTGATATCCTGATTAGCTACGAACGATGCAAATAAAAACCAATTGCGACTTCAGTCGATGCAGTTAGATGAAATCAGAACATTCAATACAAATATACAAAGCATTGAATCTTCTTTAGTGTTAAAATTGTATAATTGATAAACACAGTGCCCTTTCGCGATTACCCGACCCATGCAGATTCCTCAAAATCCAAAGTTATGCCGTGCGCTAAGTCTAGTGCGCTAGTCATTTCCGGAGCATCTATATACATAAAAGACACTACTTTTGAAAACGTATGTCCGGGGTAATCTTCCAAACTACTGAACCGATTTTAACCATTTTTTCACCGTAGATAGCTACAGTAACAGGGAGCAGGATAAGCTATAATTTATTTCTAAAAAGCTTAGTTTAAAAAAGTTATTATGTAAAACAGTTAATTTTATGTCATTTCCCCATTAAATGATTAAATTTTCAACCCATTGTTGCAAAAATTTGGTGCCATGCAGCAACAATATTGATTGTAATCATATTGAAAATTTTGAACCAAGGCTTCTCTGGAGTAAGTATGGAATTTATTGTGTCTTCTAAGGATTTTTATATTTATCTGAGCCAACAATCGCTAACGGGTGAAATAAAAAAAAAAATGATTTTGGCAATAGTTAGAGAATAGAAAGTGTTTATAGTCAAAAAAATTTCTAAATTAGGTACATAAGATGTTTTCACCTTACCAATGTTGTCACGAGGATAGAAACTAATAATGATGGGACTTATTTAACGATCAGTATTTAGAAATGGTTAATTTCAGTGCGATTGATACTGTAAATATATACACTGGCGGAAAAAAAAATCCCAACACCAAGAAAAAATTGCCGTAGAGTAATGAAATTTGGGTAATGCAATTGTCTAGTTAGCATGTTTAATTGATTAAATGTACAAGATCACTGGCTAATTTAAGCTCAAGAAAATGCTGTGCAAATGTGAAATTATGTTAATTTAATAGAGGGTGTAACCTCCAGAATTTTGAAGGCAAGCCTGCAAGCGTGCATGCATTATGTCATACAGGTGCCGAATGTCACTTTGTGGTATGGAGTGCCATGCTTGTTGCACTTGCTGTGTCAATACTAGGACCGTCATTGCTGACTGTGGATGATGCTCGAGGTGCCATCCCATGATATCCCATACGTTATCAATTGGAGACAGACCTGGTGATTTTGCAGGTCATGGTAACATGTCAGCACTCTGTAGAGCACATTGCGTTACAGCAGCGATGTGAGGGCGAGCGTTATCCGGTTGGAAAACGCCCCCTTGAATGCTACTCACAAAGGGCTGTACTACTGGTTAATTTAACAGATTGACGACAAATTTTCAGTCAGTGAGTTTGGGATAACCACAAGAATGCCCCTGCTGTCGTAGGAAATTGTTCCAGAGACCATAACTCCAGGTGTGAGTCCCGTGTGTCTAGGCCGAAGACCGCTTGAATGCAGGCGGTCCCCTGGCCACCTTCTGACCAATATACAGCCACCACTGGCACTAATTCAGAATCTGCTTTCATCAAAAATTACAACAGATCTCCACTGCGACTTCCAGTGAGCTCTGTCGTGGCACCACTGCCGTCGAAAAAGGCAATGGTTTGCAGTCAATGGAATACCGGCTACAGGCTGCCTGGCTCGGAGCTGTCCTTGAAGTAAACAGTTTCTTACCGTTCCTTGGATCACGACGGTACCAACTGCAGCTCGAATGTCAGTCGCAGATGCAGTACGATGCGCCACAACCGCACGCAAGATTCGGCGATCTTCCTTCTCAGTCGTGCCACGTGGCAGCTCGGAACTCGATCTTCTTGAGGTACTACCATCCCTTGCCCATAGCTTCCAATAATCATGCATGGTGGAAACATTCCCACCCAAGTCTTTCTGCAATATCGCGAAATGAAAATCCACCTTCTCGTAGCCAAATTGTACGACCTCGTTTAAACTCGGTGAGCTGTTGATAATGGCTTCTTCGTCTTCTTAAAAGGTATTCCTGGCTAACATGAACGCAATTCGTCCAATTTCACGGAAAAATAATACACATGAGCTTCACAACACGCTTTTAAAACAAGCCTTATTTGCATGTTCTGAGTGACGCCAGTTGCGCCACACTTATGCGCGGAGCACGAAATTTGAATCGATGACATCTTTCAGTTGTATAAACACGCCTACCAAATTTCGTTTATCTAACACAAGTCTTTCTTGGTGTTGGGATTTTTTTTTCCGCCAGTGTATTTATTTTAATATACCAAGCTTATAACATTTCCTATTTACTCAAACATTATTTGTAGCTTGCTATTTTTTTTAGCTTGCACTATTTTTTTATAGTTTATCCTTAACATAGCCATTGTTTACAGAAGGTAGCCATTATGTTTATAGATATGCACTTTAGTGTTGGGAAATTTATGAATGAGTTTCATTAAACCACCCTACGCCACAGAAACCCGGGCAGGGCCCGGGTACCCGGCTAGTATTTATGTAAAATGCTGATTCAGTATCATAATGAAGTGCAAAGATACTTCCGGTTGCACCTGATCAACAGGGAATAATCTATAAATAATGTACGGGAAGTCGCACATGGAATGCAAATGTGAAAGGCAGAAATGAATCTTTATCACTTCTTTTCTGTCCATTATGCATTTCAAAGTTTAAGTGACTAGTTATTTGTGGCATCTTGAAAATCATGACATACAGGTATGTGTTGAGCTACATTCCGAAATGAAATGTAATTCGAAACCATGAACGGTTTTTTTAATGCACTTTTATATGAACGGATTGCAGCTCTTTTTAGACACAAAGTTTCTATTACCCATCTGAAACACAAAATATTCGTTGAATTGAAAATAAGTAAAAAGTGCATTGCTTAATTAAAAAATTTGCTGATATAATTGCTTCTTAATCCAGGATATTGAACCTCTGGCCTTAAATTTTGACACTTCAATTAAAATTTGCCAAGAAATGTGATGCTTTGTGGTTGATTGTAAGCGTATTAACTTTCCCTTTTTGTTGTTTAATCAAAGCTACCCTTTTTAAAGACTTTTTCTGTACTTGCTTTTGTCATGGTTTTCACGTTTTGCTTCCGGTTGCAGAGTTAAATTCAGCCGCGTGAACTTTAACGCACTTCCGCTTTATAGCAGAGCGAGCGGCACAATGCGTTCCTTCACTCTGCTGTATTTTTTTAAAGGCTTATCTTTTAAATATGTGGAACTGCAAAGGTTTGGCTAACGAGGTTTTGAGTCGAGTACAATCATTGGCAGGACTACGACTGGAAGCTTTAAATCCGACTGAAATTGTTGGAGATAAACCTTGTAATATTAAAGCAAAAGAAGAAATGAAACGAATGAGATTAGCTAACAATCAACATATTAGTCAAGTTCAAAAATTTGCCTAAGTGACTTGTTAAAAAATCTCGTATGGACCCCACACTACTTCCTTTTACGTGTAAATTTCTTGAGCAAGGTAACAATTCAAATATTTACTCCCCTAATCTGCCGCGAAACAATGTAAAAAATATTTTACAATGGTTAATTTTCTAAATATTGCTGATTTTAATATCATTCAGTGAATTTTTCGCAAAATATCTCCAATAGCGCCAAGTTGTTCCCAAATTCAAAAAAAATTTTCGCCAAATTTGTCGCCAAGTTGGCATCAAACACTTGGCGGCCAAAAGCTTGGCGACATATGGCTAAAATGTCGCGACAATTAATATCACTTGAGTCTGCATTGAAATCAACACTGATTTACCCCAAAAAAGAGGGAAAACACCCGCTTGGGAACATTCGAATGCAACCACAAGGGGAGGTGCACGACTGGACCATCCTCAGAGCCTACATACCAAGCTATAAGCTTCTACGGCACATAGTTTTTGAGTTATGTTACACACATACGCACATACGTACATACAGACGTCACGAGAAAACTCGTCGTAATTAACTCGGGGGTGGTTGAAAAGGATCTTTCGGCTGCTTATATGTTGGTAGGTACAGTAATAGAAAAAAAAACGAAACACTCGCTCTTATTCGAAGACTATTAACACTATAGACATGTGTAATATGTTATTTTTTCAGGAATAATGTGTTCTATAAATTTCTATTGGTAAATTGTTGTTAAGGGGTCGTCTTCATATAAAAATCGGCATCAACTTTAAAATTTTCTAAGAAAACCCCCCTTTTTTATCGCATATTTGTGATCAGCAACATCGTTTAACTTTGTATACCAAATCGTTTTAAATTTGCTCCAGCCGTTGCTTCACAATTGAACTGAGAAAAAACCGTCCCGTAATGTTAAAAATATTTTTGATACTTGGGCATATAATATCTAAACCACGATAGGTACGGCAAAGTTTGTTTTTTTATATCAAAGTATGAACCAACCCAACAATAAAAACGTCATTGACTTCCTGTCAGATAAAATTTTGAATTTTTTATGAATTTTGAAATTCATATTTGAAAAAATGATGATCTGGAACCATATAATATTTTGATGGAGAAACAATCTAGAAGGGGTTTCAAAGGAGAATCCAAAATGGGAGCTCAAAATATCCAGTAGTTTTTGAGATATGCTAAAAGAACCACTTTTAGGGACCATATACAACTGTGCAAACTGAAACAATAGCAGGGAATTTCTACACAAAGAAAGAGGAATATGCTTATCCACCAGTTGCAGAACATGCTCAGCGTTTTTATATAGTATTTAGCTTTCAACAGTTATAATATGTTGAAAGCGAAACGCTAATAAATCTGCTGAGTATATTTTAAAACTGGTAGACAATCCTATTTTTTGTCCATTAGTCAGAAGTCTGCATTCATGCAACATGTAGCAATTCAGAAAACTTTTTCCGTGGACACTTGATTTTCATGGAAAACTGTGGTGTCTCGGAAGGTTATTTGGAATAATTTGTAAAGATTAGACGTTTTTTTAAATTCTGAGCCAGGGTTTTAACATTTTTACCAATCCTAATACAGTAGTTTATATAAATACAAGAGTTTACTTTTAACTTTTAACTTCTCTCCAAAAGGTGTGTGCTGCAACGGTTAGTGCGTAGCTAAAAATATGCATCAATCTTTGTTTAATCAAAAAGATAGAATGTTGCGTTTTTCCCTTGAACTCTACACAGTAGGGTTTTCTCTTCCAAATTTCAAAAAAATATTATAACTTTAACAAAACCCGAGAATTTTTAATTAATTACGAAAAGCAAACGTATTATTGCGAGTAGCTTTAGGTAATTTAATCGAAAAAATATGATTTGTCTACTCTTTGTAAATTTCGACCTTGAAAGTAGCCTTTTAAATGTGGTGGTGGTCCCTAAATCTTTGGTCGGTCATAACTTTTGTTCTACTGGTCCTAAAGTGATGCCACTTGGTACCCAGCGTACTTTTGGCCCTCCGCACCTAATTATGTAACCTAATGTAGGGGTTCCCATTTGAAAATTCAGACTTTGAGTTCATTTCACTTTGTATATAGCCCCTTATCAAAATTTTACTCACATGGTTTTAAAGAAGACTTTAATCCATGTCAGAAGACACCTTTCTTTTGTTCTTGGCACGTATAGCAGCCGAATAATTCAGAGTGTTTCGTTTTTTTTTTCTATGACTGTACATATGCACGTGTTGACAGGTCGAAAAAACTACTGAACATTCATTCGAGGGTGAGTAAAATCAAAATTTAGACTCAAATTTGAGTGTTTTTTTTTTTTTTTTCGCGATCCAACACTTCCTTTACTACGTAAAAGGGAGTAAAAAGGCTAAGGGCTGTGGAAAATACATTGGTAGTTCTTTAAATTGAACATTACGCTTGATGGCGTTTGACTCAAAGTACGTTGATAAATTAACAAAATTGGAAACGAAATATTCTCATGAATAAAAAATAAAGTGTTCGTGAATAGCATTTTTAACAGCCTTTGTTATTTTCTCGGTGAATTATGCTTAACGGCGTTTGTCTTCACGCAATTCTAAATAAATTTTAAAACGAAAAAACTTTGAAATAAAATATAAAAAAAACTTTTTAAATTTAAAGACTATTTCTGTCCGCTAATTCGCACTAAAAAGTATAAAATAAACTAAGTATTCGATATAGTGGTCATAGTGCTCAGAAATTTCAGTTCATCTTTATGTATTTATATTTACGTTAATGCTAAAGCAGTCAATATAATAAGTAATTCTTTTCTTAATTATAATGCTCAAAAATTATAGCTCATCTTGATATATTTATGTTTACGTTAATGCTAAAACAGCCAATAAAGTTTAAATTAAAAAATTGATTTAAGAAATAGGCGGTATAGTAAAAGATATTCGTAATAAACAGTATACCGCCTATTTCTTAAATCAAATTTTTAATTTAAACTTTATTGGCTGTTTTAGCATTAACGTAAACATAAATATATCAAGATGAGCTGTAATTTTTGAGCATTATAATTAAGAAAAGAATTACTTATTATATTGACTGCTTTAGCATTAACTTAAATATAAATACATAAAGATGAACTGAAATTTCTGAGCACTATGACCACTATATCGAATACTTAGTTTATTTTATACTTTTTAGTGCGAATTAGCGGACAGAAATAGTCTTTAAATTTAAAAAGTTTTTTTTAATATTTTTTACTACTTTATGTTTTACAGAGAAATTAAGATTATAGCGAAATTGTTATTTGATTCTGTAGACTTCGCCATAAACGGGCGCGACTACATTAAAAAACAAACCAGACCGGCAAAAATTGTAAAATCTTAAGCGCTATTAAAATATTTAGATGTTAGTCAAATAATTCCTTTGTTTGAAAGAAAGTCCAGTGTAACTTACTTTTTGAAAGATTCTGAAAGAATCTTGTACATTCATTCATTCAGTTAAAATCAAAATGCTTAGCGTTATCCCCCTACCTCCACCAGTTCTTTATTTATCTGTCAATTTAAACGAATCATACACGTTATTGCTTTTAAGAAATATGGTACATACTATCTTTTTCTTCCTCTGGAAAGTTCACAAAAGATAAGTACAGTGAAATACAGTAGAGAACCAATTATCCGGGATGTTTGCGGGACTACAGCTATCCCGGATAACTGAATTTCCCGGTTTTCTGGATCTCTACGAAGCGATATTTGCCATTTGTTTATAAAACCCAAGTTACGAAAACAAATAGTAATGCATCTTAAAATCTGAAAAGAAAACGATCCAGAAGTGCTTATAGATATTACAATATTAAAAATTTCTGAGCTATATGCCACTTACATGGTATTTATGAAGAAACCGTTCATATTCATTTAGGTATTTCAAAAGAAAAAATAAAAAGCTCTTCATTTTTTAGAAATTGCCGAAAATGCGTATTTTAAAAAGTGGTGGAAAAATCGACAAAATGTTGCCAGTTTTCTGGTTTCCCCGTATTTCGGTTCCCGGATAAAAGGTTCTGTACTGTATCGTTGCAAAAATTACAACGAAATATCAGTTTCAACCAAATAAATTTTCAGTTCCGATTTAAGAGCAAGAATCTGAGAAACTGTCACGCCTAGCATTATGGGGTGATTCATGACCTCTCAGATTTTCTCCCAAAAATTACCAAATGATTATTGTCTTATTGAAAGACCAAATCCAGAATGTTTTGCTCTAAAGTTGAGTTGTTTAGTTTTTATGGACCCCTAAAGTTGAAGGTGCGGCATCAAAAATTAAGCGGATTTTCAAGACATGGAAGTTGCTGTGAGCCAAAACTCTTAACAGGAACGGTTGAACTCCAATTTTCTTTTTGTATATGGAATATAGAAGGTTGAAACTTTACAAAATGAGTGTTAAGTTTGAGATAAGTTGTTGCCGTAAGGTCAGTGAAGGCCCTCAAAACAAGGCATTTTTGACGTTTTTTAGCGTTTTTGAGGTCCAAAAACAGCTTGTACATTTCAGTTGGCACGGCAAAAGTAGTTTCGTTTGAAAGACCAGTGTAAGCACTTTAAAATAATGTATAAATAACCGAGGAAAGTTTAACGTGCTTTTAGTTGCGTAAGGCCGAAATATGAAAAATGTCATATTTTAGCGATATTCAAACGGTCATAAACTTCCTCTGCCAACAACATATTGAAATATTTTCTTTGCCAATGTCATACTCTATTCTTTGTCTTAACAGAGCAGTTGAGTTCTTTGAGGCGAAATGTGAAATTTTTTTTTACAAAAAATACACAGGAAAAAATAAATTTTTTCTAAAAATCTAAAAATCTAAAAGCTATTTTGCATTACGTAATTTGTGTTAGGAGTAGATAATCTGAATGCATAAGTCTTGTCTCAATCTAGATTTATTAACTTTTCACTTAAATGCTACGGCAAGTACAAGGAATAACTGTTGGCTTATTTAACTTAGTAAACCATTTTGCGGTAGCAGATTTGCTTTTTTTTTTGTCAAAAACTCATTTTTGAACTCTTTTCAAGTTGATGTCATTGTAATAAGGACTTTTTCCTGGCTGGGAGATTAAATTGCCAAAATTTTTAAATACATGTTTATTTTAAAACTAATAAGTTGACTGTATTCTTTGTTTTGAAAGCATTACAATTTAGTATAATTGTTTGCTATATGTGTATTTGCTTTACACTGTGTTTTATAATTTTAAGGAGACGTCTGTGCTTTTGCAAGAACTATTGTATTTCCCATCTATCTCTCATATCATTTTTCTTTTGGAATAACGCTGGTCTATTTCCTCCCATCTTAGATGTCGAGTTCGGTCACTATGGGTCAAAGGCAGAGTTGTTTCCCAACCGCTAGATTCACAATGGATTTTTAGTTTTACACCTCCTTAAAGTAACCTTCTATGAAATAATGCCTTCATTTCAGAAATTTTTCATGCACAGTTATTTTCTCATCATCCCTTACCCTCCTCTCTCACATGCTTCGATTACTAATGCGATTATCGTGCAACGCGATTTGTCCAAACCGCAAAGCTCGATTTGAAGTTAGATCGATGGTTAACTATAAAAGAGTGTTTGTTTGCCTCTTTTTTCTCATATTTTTGTCATCTTAATTACTTCATTTTAGGCCTCAAAATGCCTTATTTTTTATCTATTTTTCAAAATTTCTCCCGGGGGAGAATCCCCCGGACCCCCGTGATATTTGGAACTCTACACCCCACTTAAAAAAGGATGATTGCATCACTCTTCTGATATCCATCCCGCTACTAAGTCAATTCAAAAAAAAAAATAATAAAGAAAAGACAGCGAGGGCATTAAAAAGAGAGAAAAAGCATGATGGTGGGGGATTGTGTTCATCGAAAAAGACACACAAAAAAAATAATAATAAATAAATAAAGGTCTTTTTTTTCACCCCAGTTTTCCGAAAAACAACAGGGGCTTCAGGGGGGCACTTTACTGGGCTAAGGGCCCAGTTGAATCTAAATCCGCCCTGGTAGTAACTGGTAACTGAGAAAAAAAAATTAGATTAATTGTGTGCATAATTCATCGGAAACGTAAAAACGAATTTTCCTCTAACGAAAAATCTAAGGGGCAAAGGTTCCGCCTGCACTCCAAAAATTCGAGACCTATGCCCCCCCCCCCAAAAAAAAAAAACTTTTGGTCACGCTACGCCTATGCGTAGAACACAGCGTGAAGTTGGTGACGGATGCATCACTGACCATAAGGGCAATTCCATGCAAGTGTGGAAAAGCGTTGGAAAAATCAAATTACAGCAATGCGTCTGTTTTGCGTATTTTTTGGTTTAAAAATGTAAGAAGTTTATTATTTAAACTAATTTTTTTGTCAAGAATGTAGTATTTTTAGTTTTGGCAGCACTTTGAAGTTGGAAATGGAATTTTTGACTTTTGGTAAAGCAAATGCTCAATCTTTCAACGCTGGTAAGTTTCAATTTTTTTCTTTAGATAACTATTTTAAAGGAAGAATATTGATTACTACACTTTAATTCAATATTGTGAATTGCCAAAACGAATGTTTTCACATAAATGAAGTGATTTATGTAAACTTCAAAAATGCACTGTTCCATGTAACGTAAGTTACCAAAAACATGTTAAAGTTCATGATGTGCATAAAGAAAGGGCAATGCAATGTTAACAATGCTATATTTTCTATCTTTTAAGTGTGTATTAAGCAAATAGTTAAAGTTTTTTTTTAATATTGTTTATTTAATTTTTTGTGATACAAGCAAAACGTGTAACATAAGTTACCGAAATATGCAAGTAATGTAAGTTACCTACGTAGGACTTAAATACTTGTATTTATAAAGAAAGTAAATTGTGAAATAAACCTATGTGGTTAATAGAAGTAATTTATTCAAGAATTCTTTTAAATGTACTGTATTTACTTAATTTAAAGTAATCATGTTTCTTAAAATGTTCCAATTGGTTATTAAGATTACAATACACCTCTATTATAAATTACACGTGTCTTTTTGGCTTTTAAGATATTCTCTCTAAACAATATCACTGTATTAGAATGTTTAGGAGGTATTTTACTAGAAATTATTCAAAAATGACTTCTGTTTTGCTTTGAAGTTGAAAAATATGTTTTGGAAAAAACAAATATAAAAATATTTTATCTCTTACAGGTGAAATATATTTTATTCTGAATTAAAATGCCACTGAACTGTGCAGAAAAGATGCGTTGTAAAAGGGGTATGAAAAAAGTCATGTGGATATTGCAGATTTATAAATAAGTCACTCTTGATGGTATTAAAATGTGTTAGAAAAAGCAAAATTTATCAAAACTATTTTCTGAAGATCCACACATTGACAATCACCTTTAAGAACTAGAAATGGACAAACTGTGGGGTTTCGTTTAGTTAAGTTCTTCAAGGAATAAGAAGAAAAAAATAAAGATAAAAACCGGTGAATGGTGTGTGATGAAGTACGAAAATACATTGTATCCTTGAGTTGTGGCGATTATTAAAGAAAACGAGTTTAAAGTAAAAGTAATGGCTGCTGTTGGAACCTATTATAAATGGCCAGAAACGACAGATGACATTTATTATGAGAAAGAAAACCTGATTCGAAAAATTGAACTACCTGAACTTGTTAATAACAGCGATCAGTACGCATTTAAAAGTCTTATGTAATATTTTTAATTGGTCATTGAATTTGGTATTAAATTTCTATAAATTTCATTCATAATTGTTAATTTCCAATATTTTGATCTTAACTAAGATGTAATTTTCATTCATTAATTTTTGTAATGAAGATATGCTTGTAAGTAAATTTCGTAACGTAAGTTACTGTGACGTAAGTTACCCACTTGAAAAGCCCCTCAATCCTCAATTCTTGAAATAAATATTTAAATTATGAAAATAAAATTCTAAGCATTATAAGGAACTGATAAATTATACTTCAAACAAGAAAACAGCTGTAATAGAGCAGCAATTTGCCTTAGAACCAATTTTCATATGTCATTCCCTTTTTGTATAACGTAAGTTGCTGCCTTATTTTTGATTACTAAATTTTTTAAAATTTTAATGCATCGAGTATTTTTGTATTTTAATTTTGCTTTTGACTGTCATTTTCACAGAAAGCTTTTATACAAGGTTTGCATAACAATATTTGTCTGTACTGAGGTGCTAAATGTCTAAGAGTTGGTCGAAATTAGGGATGCACCGATTAATCGGCAGTACCGATTAATCGGCCACTTTGCCGATTATTAATAATCGGCAAAATCGGGCCGATTAATCGGTCGAAAAAATATTTTTCAAATATTATTTTTCAAAGTATACCTTCACTAGAAAACTATGATGAATAATTTTATTAACAGTAATAATAATCCTCACAATTGAAAAAAGTTTTTTTAAAATTAATTCTCCTACTTTGAATAAATACATGTATGCATAGACAATGATGCAACATTTTTCATGTGGCTATAGTTTCTCCTTAGCACAGTGCTTTCAGATAACCTCTAATTTTCAAAGAATAAAAGTATTGCATTAAATTGCAACTAAATACTAAAATATATGAATTAAAAGTACTCCTAAATTGGAGTGTTCACCACACACTCCCCCTCCCCTCCTTTTTTTTATAAATTTTATTTCCAATTAACATAACTAACAATGCGTTAATAATATTATTGACACTAATATGAAAATTGGTTCTAAGAAATTTGATAAAATATTGAAATTATTTTGTGAAAATTAGGAAAATGGAAAAAAAATTCATCTCCCAGAAATAAATTACTTACTATTTCTAAACTTGGAATTGCATGAGAGATAAAAAAAACCAGTGATGGTAGAATTGGTAGTAGAGAAACAATTATCCTTATCAATTAATCGGTTCAGCCGATTAATAGGCCGATTATCAACAACCGATTAATCGGTAATCGGAAATCGGCCAATTTGCTTATCGGTGCATCCCTAGTCGAAATGTAACGAAAGTTACCGTGGAATTGCCCATAAGTGGAATAGAAACTAAGGATAGTTTCGTTCGTGCACGTTTAAAGGCTCAAAAGGAACTGCCTTTCTTTGAAAATAAGAAAGACTTTTGTGAAAGCTCACTGTGACACATAAAATTTTCCTATCATGTACGTTTTGTACATTTGTACATGTTGTTACAAATGTTGTAAATAGTTGTTGTTTTTCCTGCCTTGCATCATTTTCACTAGTTTTGGTTTTATCTGGCGACATGTTGCAAAAGTATCTGAAGATATCACTTTTATCATTTGTATACCGGCCCTGTAACACTTTGTAGTTTTTACACTTGCCCTACATTTAATAAGCATGAAGACATTTTCGCGCTGAGTGATGTGGTTTTTCTTTTTATCACTAGAATTTTCTTGAATGGATTATTTAAGTTTGATGAATGAACACCGGATTTTGCTAGAATGTTGTAGAAATTTCCTTCCGAGTATAAATAGCTTGCCAGTTGAACACAGTCAGTTAGTTTTTCTCAGATTTGATTTCTGAGAGACTCGTTTTTATTCGCTTGGGCGAATGTTTGTTTTGCTTTTGTAATTTCTTAATTACTGTTCACGTTAGATACGTGGTGCTGAGTTACTGTTGAGAGTACAGTGTACTGTTTGCTACCTAATTGCTGGATGTTTAGCAATTGTTTCCTGCTCCTATTGTAAATAAGTGTACATACTTGTAAATAAATTTATAGTTACTTCCTCAAGATTGGAATGCTCATTTAAGAAAGTTGAAGGTGCTACGGACTCGTTACAATTTTGGCGCCCAACGTGGGGCATCTTCAAGGACTTTCTTGGAATTATCTGTGAACTTGGACTTTTCTTCCTGAGGACTTTTTGACTTCGGAATTTTATGGTGATTACTCGAGCAATGGAGGAACAACTGAAACAACTCCTTGATGCGATCAACGCTGTTAAAAGTGACATGACTGCGAATCAAGAACAATTGAAGAATGATATGGCGGGCGACTCTGGCTACTAATCAAGAACAATTGAAGAATGAGCTGGCTCCTAATCAAGAGCAAATAAAGAATGATATGGCGACTATGGCTGCTAATCAGGAACAGTTCAAGAGTGATTTAACCGCTAGCATAACTTCAAGTCAAGAAGAAATTAAGAGCGATCTAACGTCAATGAAAAGTTTGGTGGAAAATAAATTTGCCAATATGGAAAATAAAGTGGAGGCTATAGAAGAAAAAGTTGACAGCGTTGAGAATCGAATCACCACAGTGAAACATGTGAAAGAAAATTAAAGAACTTGAATCAAAGTTATCAGCATCCTGCAACAACTCAGACAGCGTTGAGAATCGAATCACCACAGTAGAAAACCATGTGGAAAAGAAAATTAAAGAACTTGAATCAAAGTTATCAGCATCCTGCAACAACTCAAGTGACTGTGTAGCTGCAGCTGGAACTTCTCGTCCATCCATTAAACTGGCCACATTTGACGGGAAGACCTCGTGGAATATTTACAAGAAGCAGTTCCTCATCGTTGCAGAAGCAAACTCCTGGGACTCTTCCACGAAAGCCTGTCACCTTGCAGCCTCGCTGAGAGGGGATGCAGCTGACATACTACAGTTCTTCCCAGAGGACAAGCACAGCGACTTCGAAGCCTTATCATCGGCCTTGGAGCTTCGCTTTGGCGAAGCATGCCAAAGAGAATTCAGCCAACTCCAGCTGAAATCCCGACTCCAGAGGGCTGGAGAGACTTTGCAAGATTTTGCAGCAGACGTTGAGAGGCTTTCCTACCTCGCCTTTTCAAACTGTTCTTCGGATGTTCGCGATAAGTCCAGAAATTCAGACGGCTCTCCAGATGGCGGACATCAAAGATCTTAAGTCCGGTCTGGTTTACGCAATGAAGTTCGAGGCTGCACAGCAAACATCCAGCAAGGATCGCCATTCAATCAGAGGCGTGGAAGTGAGTGCCCCGGATTCGAACTCAGCTTGTTTCGCGGAAATTAAGCGACAAATCAAAGAGATCTCAGAGACCCTGAAGAAGATTACGGCTCACAAAGACCAAAGTAGACAACCACTGAAGTGCTGGAAATGTGGCGATGAGGGCCACGTACGAAAGAACTGCGAAGCCCGCTAAGAAAGAGGAGGGAAAAGCACCTTTCCCTCTCCAGCTCAGGAAAACTAAGCAATCGCAATCTCGCTGGGCGGAGGTCGCCAAATTGGAATGAGCCCCATCCCAAAGTCTTCCAGATTTCCTCAAGAAGTGGCGGCTGCAACGGACTCTTCATTTCCGCATATGTGAATGGGTTTCTCTGCGAAATGATTGTGGACACAGGAGCCAACGTTACCATCATTAGGACTGATGTGGCTAAACAATTTGGACTCAAGATCTTATGGACGCCGCCCTGTGTTACTCTCCAAACTGTGACAGGTGACAAAATCGAGATTGAAGGAAAAGTGAACTTGTTCGGGAGCGCCACCAATCATCACACGGCATTCGTCGCTGACATTACAGATCCCTTCATTCTCGGACTGGACTTTTTGAGAAAATTTGATTTTTCTATTGACTTTAAAATTAATGAGCTGCACTCAATGAGGGAAGACATAGCAATTTTCAATGCTGAAAATAACTTAAAATCCGCTCATCAAATAATAGCCCAAATAGATTTATTAATTCCTCTAGATCAGAAGTACTAATACCTGGCTCCGTCAAGGAAAACAACAGCTTTAAATTCGGCCTAATTGAATATCCTAACCAGAATAATAGCTAAAAAGGAGTACTAGTGGCATCTACGCTTGTGGACCTTTCAAGGAATGCAGTTCCTGTAAGAGTCGCCAATGTAAGTGAAAGACCGAGGAATATTAAGAAAGGAGAAGTGTTGGCAACTTGTACTCCCGTAAACTGAATCATCAGAAGAATTGATTCCTCCGAGGCTGTGTCTTCTGAGTCCTTGACTTCGAAATTAATTGGGAGTGCAGCATTATCGAAGGATCAAAGATACGCTGCGGAAAAATTGGTGGACAACTTCAAGCAGGTGTTTTCATCTACATCCAAAGATATTGGTCGCACGAGTTTAACGCAGCATAGGATCGACACTGGAGATCATCCCCCTATCAAGCAGCATCCAAGACGACTACCGTTCGCCAAGAAGGAAGAGGTTAAGATCCTCTTGAAAGAGATGCAGGAGAATGACGTCATCGAACCCTCATCCAGTCCTTGGGCATCCCCTATCGTCTTGGTCCGAAAGAAAGACGGCTCCACCAGATTTTGTGTTGATTACCGACGCCTGAATGACATCACCAAGAAGGACAGTTACCTTCTTCCACGGACCGATGACACTCTGGACACCCTTTCCGGACACAAGTGGTTTTCGACATTGGATTTAAAGAGCGGCTACTGGCAGGTGGAGCTAGACCCCGACGACCGAGAGAAGACGGCGTTTACAACCGGACAAGGCTTGTGGCAGTTTAAAGTGATGCCCTTCGGCCTCTGCAATGCACCAGCCACGTTCGAGAGTCTTATGGAATCAGTGTTACGGGGACTCTCTTATGAATCCTGTCTTGTCTACTTGGACGACATCATCATCATAGGACGCAGTTTTGAGGAACATTTGGCTAATCTTAGGAAGGTGCTGCAAAAGCTTAAGGAAGCCAACCTGAAGTTAAGCCCGTCCAAATGTAATTTGTTCCGCCGTGAGGTGAACTACCTTGGTCACATTATCTCTTCTGAGGGTGTACGAACAGATCCAGATAAGGTATCTGCAGTCAAGAATTGGAGCCGCCCGAAAATATCCATCAACTGCGAAGTTTCCTGGGGCTCTGCACGTACTACAGGAAGTTTGTGAAGGGTTTTTCCAACATTGCACGACCTTTGCATAAGCTGACGGAGAGCAAACAAAAATTTGAATGGTCCAAAGAATGCGAGGATGCATTTCTACAACTGAAGGAGGCTTTAACATCAACGCCTATTCTCTCTTATCCTCAGCCTGAAAAATCCTTCATACTTGACACTGATGCGAGCCTCGAGAGCGTTGGAGCTGTTTTATCTCAAGAAATAGATGGTAACGAACATGGTCATCGCCTACTGGAGCAAATGCTTATCCAAGTCGGAGCAAAATTATTGTGTCACGAGAAAGGAATTGCTCGCCATAGTTAAAGCTGTAGAACATTTCCATCATTACCTCTACGGCCGTAAATTCTTGCTCCGGACCGATCATTCCTCTTTAACTTGGCTTTTGAATTTCAAGAATCCAGAGGGCCAGGTAGCCAGGTGGATACAGCGGCTCCAGGAATATGACATCGAGATTAAGCACCGAAAAGGTTTGTCACACGGTAATGCAGACGCATTATCAAGAAGACCTTGTTCTGAGAACTGCCATTATTGCTCTCGAATAGAGAAACAGTACGGGACGACAATCCTTACTGCCTGTCAAGTTACTGCTACGTCATCATCTTTAGATTCTGATCCATGGAGTGACGACCAAGTAAGAAAAGATCAGCTTGAAGACCCAGACCTAAAGCCTATCATAGAGTTGATGGAAAAGGACAGTCGGCGACCTAGTTGGCAAGACGTTTCTATCTACAGTCCTGCAACGAAAAGATACTGGGCTCTATGGAAAACTCTCCAGTTGCGGAATGGCGTCCTGTATCGGAAATGGGAATCTGACGATGGTAAAGCATTCAAATGGCAATTACTCCTTCCCAGATCAAGAATTCTAGACGTTCTATAGGAATTGCATAGTAGTCCGACTGGAGGACATTTTGGTGTCTTGAAAACCCTCCACAAGGTTCGAGAGCGCTTCTTCTGGAGCTGTGCTGCCCGTAAAGGACCGAAGAGAAGAAGCCGCGGGAAGCTACATCTTTACAACGTAGGAGCTCCTTTCGAACGAATCGGGATCGACATTCTTGGTCCTCTACCGAAAACTACTGATGGGAACAAATACATCCTCGTTTCCATTGACTATTTCACCAAATGGCCCGAAGCATATTCCATTCCGGATCAAGAAGCTACCACTGTAGCAGAGACTCTAGTCCAACATTGGATCTCGAGATATGGGACACCTTTGCAGATCCATTCCGATCAGGGAAGAAACTTCATCTCTGCTGTATTTAAGGGCCTATGTAACAGCCTCAAAATTGAGAAAACTCGAACGACACTACACCAACAATCGAACGGCATGGTGGAGAGATTTAACAGGACAATCCTTCGTAATCTCTCGCTTATGGTCTCCAAAAATCAACAGGATTGGGACAAGAAACTTCCTCTGTTCCTGCTGGCCTACCGCAGTGCTGTCCACGAGACCACCGGATATTCCCCATCACAGATGCTCTTCGGCCGAGAGCTTCGACTACCTTGTGATCTCGTCTTCGGTCTCCCTCCAGATGCGCCTTCATCGCCTGAGGAGTACGTCCAGGATTTCCAGGCCCGTTTGGAAGACGTTCATCACTTTGCACGGGAGCGAATCAACATCGCGACAGAGAAAATGAAGACACGATACGACACAAGGTCCACTGGTCATGACTTTCAAGAAGGTGACAAGGTATAGCTATGGAATCCCATCCGACGCAAAGGTCTGTCAACCAAATTGCAGTCGCATTGGGATGCACCCTACACAGTCCTTCACCGGCTGAACGACGTCGTAGTGAGGATCCAGAAGTCATCAGATTCAAAACCTAGGGTTGCCCATTAGAATCGGCTAGCCCCATATTATGGCCATAGTTCGTAAAATAAATCTAAAGCTACCATGGTAACTTGTTTGTAAATTTTGTAAATAACTTTTGCCTTTTATTGTCTGTAATATTACTTTATCAATGTTATTGTTTCTTTCATGTTCTCATTGTTATTTTTTATCCTGTTTACGATTGGTTATCATGTAATGTGTGCATCTGTAAATTTTCTCTTGCTTCCTTTCTGGGGATTGTACTGCCCGGAACGTGCAGTCCTTGGGAAGGGGGCAATGTTACAAATCTTGGTAAATAGTTGTTTTTCCTGCCTTGCATCATTTTCACTAGTTTTGGTTTTATCTGTTGACATGTTGCAAAAGTACCTGAAGATATCACTTTTATCATTTGTATACCGGCCCTGTAACACTTTGTAGTTTTTACACTTGCCCTAACTTTAATAAGCATGAAGACATTTTCGCTCGGAGTGGTTTTTCTTTTTATCCCTAGAATTTTCTTGAATGGATTATTTAAGTTTGTGAATAAACCGGATTTTGCTAGAATGTTATAGAAATTTCTTTCCGAGTATAAATAGCCTTGAACACAGTTTTTAGTCAGTCAGTTAGTTTTTCTCAGATTGGATTTCTGAGAGGCTTGTTTTATTCGCTTGGGCGAATGTTTGTCTTGCTTTTGTAATTTCTTAATTACTGTTCACGTTAGATGCGTGGTGCTGAGTTACTGTTGAGAGTACAGTGTACTGTCTGCTACCTAATTGCTGGATGTTTAGCAATTGTTTCCTGCTCTTATTGTAAATAGTGTACATAGTTGTAAATAAATTTATAGTTACTTCCTCAAGATTGGAATGCTCATTTAAAGAAAGTTGAAGGTGCTACGGACTCGTTACAATATTTTTAAAAACATAGTTCATTTATTTTTAAGTAATGCTGTTTAATGTTGTCATATGTTTGCAGTTTCATAATTTTTATGTCACATTTTGTAAAAAAATTTCAGTTTCTACTTAACATTGTCCTAAAAATCACTATTTTTCACTGTTTGTTTCCTTTTAAGGTGCTTGAAACATGAATATATCACATAAACTAATTTTTGCGAGGTATTTCATATGCTTTGAATGCATGAATATATCTTATGAGTAAAAAAATTGAAATGAGATTAGCTAACGGCATTGCTTTTTCATATTTTAATCATAAAATCCCTATAAAACCTATGGTAAAACTTTGCGATCGCAGCGCCCCCTGAAGATATTAACCGATTTTTCTCAAAATTTGCACAAAAACTATCACCAAAGACAACTTTTGGCAACTATTAGAAGTTGATCTGAAAAAACATTTATTTTTCGCTCCACCCTAATGACCACTTCCCTTTGTAATATTTTCGGTAATATTCAAAATACTAATTTTAATGAATATAGATAGTTCCAGCATTTAACCTCATTCTCCTTTCCTAAACTGAAAATTCTAATTTTCTCAAAACGACGTTTTTACGTGTGACGGTAGATTTCAATATGCTCCATGCGTGGGAGTTTAGCATTGATTTGGTTAAAAATTGCATAGTTAGTGAAAAGTAGTTCAATAAACAGTTTCTTTGAAGATTTTTTTAAGTTATGCAGTATTATAAATCTTAAACCCTGATTTGTAATATTGAAACTGTGTGTTTTCGAGTTAAAATTAGCATGATTTTGAAAAAAAAATCTTACATTTGTTTCCATTTACACACAATACTAAAATATCTTCAACACTCTATTAATATAATGCTAATGCATACTTTTATGATACTATTGCATAATTTAATGCAAAATTGATGTGAAGGGAACATTTTAATCAACGCGATTTAGTTTAATTTACAAATTTAATAATTTTTGAAATTATAGTTGAAACTTTAAAATTTTTTGTGGGAATTGTTCTTATTTTAGTATAATCATCCTGTAAAAATTTCAATACGATTGCTTGAAATTTACAAAAAATTGGTTTAAAGGCCCCGTGTCGCCTCAGACAAAAATCTGGTATGGACCGCACACTACTTGTAACAATTCAAATATTTACTCCCCACATCTGCCACAAAACAATGCAAAAAATATTTTACAATGGTTAATTTTCTAAATATTGCTGATTTTAATATCATTCAGTGAATTTTTCGCAAAATATCGCCAATAGCGCCAAGTTAAACCCAAATTCAAAAAATAATTTTTTTGCCAAATTTGTCGCCAACTTGGCGATATGTTGCCAAGTTGGCGTCAAACACTTGGCGACCAAAAGCTTGGCGACATGTCGCCGAGTGGTCGCGCCAATTCATATCACTTGAGTCTGTATTGAAATTAACATTGATTTACCCCAAAAAAGGTGTAAAAGACCCCCTTGGGAACATTCGAATGTAATCACAAGGGGAGATGCACAACTAGACCCCCCTCAGAGCCTACATACCAAGCTAGAAGCTTCTACGGCATATAGTTTTTGAGTTATGCGACATACATACGCACATACATCCGCACATACGTACACACAGACGTCACGAGAAAACTCGTCGTAATTTACTTGGGGGTGGTCGAAATTGATTTTTCGGCTGTTTGTATGTTGTTAGGTACATATGCACGTGCTGATAGGTCGAAAAAACTACGCGACATTCATTCGGGGGTGAGCAAAGTCAAAATTTAGACCGAAATTTAAGTGAAATTTTTTTCGTGATCACAATACTTCCTTTACTACGTAAAAGGAAGTAATAAATAAATAAAAAAAATCTGGTATGGACCCCACACTACTTCCTTTTACGTGTAAATTTCTTAGTAGTTGCCTTAAGTGCTAAAAAGTGCTTGGAGTGAGCAAAGTAACAATTCAAATATTTACTCCCTAATCTGCCACGAAACAATGCAAAAAATATTTTACAATGGTTAATTTTCTAAATATTGCTGATTTTAATATCATTCAGTGAATTGTTCGCAAAATATCGCCAATAGCGCCAAGTGGAACCCAAATTCAAAAAATAATTTTTTCGCCCAATTTGTCGCCAACTTGGCGACCAAAAGCTTGGCGACATTTCGCCAAGTGGTCGCGCCAATTCATATCACTTGAGTCTGTATTGAAATTAACATTGATTTACCCCAAAAAGGGGTAAAAGACCCCCTTGGGAACATTCGAATGCAATTACAAGGGGAGATGCACAACTAGACCCCCCTCAAAGCCTACACTGTTAAAAAAAACTTGAATTTTCATTAAGATTTTTACTGATTTTAACAGTAAATTTCCGTTTTCGTTTCAAAACAGAACTTTTCCTTGAAAAAATGGAACTATTCCGTGAATTACCAAGTTGGAGAAACAAAAAACGGAATTTACCCGGTTTTGTGGTTGAAATATAACCGAACGAGAGAGTTAGATACAGTCTGAAGAGACTTGGCGCGTGCGCAGAAACGACGGCAGCATAAATGATTCATAACTGAATCAAAGTGCGCAGCAAAAGTAACGTAAAGTCATCGAGAAATAATGTGCATGTTTACGCTTCTGTGAAAGCTGTATTATTCGCATTAGCATGGAAAAGAGGACATCTGTGTCTCGTCGTTTGTCATCACAGTCGAATGTTATTTAATCGTGTTCCTCAGGACGTTATTATGTGTGCGCCATTTTGTTTCAATTTGGAAAATGCTTCGTCGAAGAGCGTTTGACTATTGTTATAGCATTCGAAGAAGAATTGTTCCAGGATTCTGCGTAGTTAATCAAATTGACTGGAAAAATAATTTGGATCTTTTCATGTGATTATTCGGTATCCAGCATTTCCCCTCAACATTTTTAAGAAGACTTCGTTTATCGCAATGGATAAATTCAAAATGGGCAACAAAAGGGCGTGTTAGTATATTTTAAAATCTACTTGCTCTATTGTTGCCTTTTTTGAGCAACAAAAAAAAGAAAATTTTTATTTAAGAGGTAAGAATTTTTATTTTTGTTACTGCTATTTTTATTTTAATCTGAGTCCAGACTTAACAGTTAGTTATTTCATGATGTAAACCAATTGTGCATTTTAGTAGTTGCATGTATAAACTTACTGGTGCTGAGGGTTAGTAAAATTTAATGAAATGATTTTTGTAATTTTATATCAAGATTTATAAGCTTAGTTTCAAAACTTAGCTTTTTTACTTTATGACTTTACTTCGTTAATGTGACGAAATTAATGTTGTCAAAACTACGAAAATGATTGTCAATTTGACGATACTAGGATAAAGAAATATTTCGATACATTTGAGGAAATTCATCCCCAAAAAATTACGAAATGTTCGCTCGGGGTATATTCTTGGAAGTGATTTCATCAAAAACAAAGAAAGTTCGTTAATTTTGAGAGTGCATTGCTGAAAGTGTTGATCACTATGAACACCATAACGTAAATATATATGAAAATAGAGGAAATCAGTAACAATACAGGATTTTTTTTTTAAGGAACCACGAATGTTTCAAATTCAGAAAGGAAAAAAAGAACTTTCGGAAGAACTTAATTTTTATTCAAACACTAGCTGTGGGGCCCGGCGTTGCACGAGCTTTAAAGTAGTGATGAAAATTTAAATAAACTACTCGCCGTCAAGGCGGTATATAATGATATATGACCGCCAAGGCAGCTCGCCTTTTAAGTAGCGAGGAAAGTTTCAGTAATAATATATAACCGCCCAGGCAACTCGCCTTTAAAGTAGCGAGGAAAGTTTCAGCAAACTACTCGCCGCCAAGGCGGCTCGCCTTTAAAGTAGTAAGGAAACTTAAAACAAATTACTCGCCGCCAAGGTGGCTCGCATTTAGAGGAGGAAGGAAAGTTTTAGCGAAACCGGTTTCAAGAAACTACTCCCCGCTAAAGCGGCTCGCTAAAAAACTTTCCCGCATAAAAAAGTCAATCGCATTATTTGCACATGCTTCCTCAGGAATAAAAACAATGTCAAGTAGCACATATTTAACACTCTCCCTAATAAACAAATACAATTCCCTACCAAAAACAAATATTTCCAAACCGCTCTCTTTCTGTAACATTAATTGCAAAATTCCAAACAAAAAAGTTGTTTTAATATTTAGATCGCAGCCAAAAAAAGTCCCTGCTAAAAACATGAATTACAATTTAATTTGAAACACATTTTAAAAATGGTACCAGAAAAAAAATATAAGCCATTAAGTATGCAGGAATTCAAGTGAAATACGGACGATCGCATTATTTGCCTTGTTGAAACGCCGTAAAATGAAATGCTTTTAAGAAACGAAATGAAGAAAAGGACACCAACAATGAATTTAAAAGATGTCGCCATAGCAACGCAATAAAACTTTAATAGTTTGATCAGGAAAGAGGTTTTCGAACTCAAAGTTCAAACGCTTGTAACTTTTTTTCTAGTGGAGATAAAAGCTTGGTTCTTCGACTGTAAGTCGAATCAATTCTGGGGTTAAAAATATCGTTCTATCCAATGGCGTAAAAATCAAAGCTGTGGAATAATAAGTTTATTTTTATTGATGGTTTTAATGAACCAAGTATTGCAAGAAATCGGGTGAAGCCTTGCAAAAGGCAAGTTTAAAAATTGAATAACTCGTGCTGTGTTTAAGTTAGAGAATCGAAACAAACTGCATAGGACGGACAAAATTTTTCTGCTTCCAACGATATATAACATTAATATGTGTAAGTAATTTTTAATTCCAGTATTCGGCGATTTATTAGAAAATTGCCTTGAATTCAAATAAAAAACGAATCGCTTATCGAATCTTTTCAAACTATAGCCTAAAGTCTTTCTGGATAAATGGACTATTCAACACAAAAAGAATTTTTCAAATCGAACCAGTAGTTCCTGAGATTAGCGCGTTCAAACAAACAAACAAACAAACTCTACAGCTTTATATATTAGTAAAGATAAAGATAAGAGAAAATATTTTTAAAAGACATGGTACCCTTGTCCATTTTTATACTTTTTTAATTTTTTGTACATTTCAGTTGGCACGGCAAAAGTAGTGTCGTTTGAAAGACCAGTGTAAGCACTTTAAAATGATGTATAAATAACCGAGGAAAGTTCAACGTGCTTTTAGTTGCGTAAGGCCGAAATATGAAAAATGTCATATTTTACCGATATTCAAACGGTCATAACTTCCTCTGCCAACAACATATTGAAAGATTTTTTTTGCCAATGTCATACTCTATTTGTTGTCTTAACAGAACAGTTGAGTCCTTTGAGGCGAAATGTGAAAAAAAATTTTACAAAAAATTTATTTTTTCCTGTACATTTTTTGTAAAATTTTTTTTACATTTCGCCTCAAAGAACTCAACTGTTCGGTTAAGACAAAGAATAGAGTATGACATTGGCAAAAAAAAATACTTCAATGTGTTGTTGGCATAGGAAGTTATGACCGTTTGAATATCGGTAAAATATGACATTTTTCATATTTCGGCCTTACGCAACTAAAAGCACGTTGAACTTTCCTCTGTTATTCATACATTATTTTAAAGTGCTTACACTGTTCTTTCAAACGACATTACTTTTGCCGTGCTAACTGAAATGTACAAACTGTTTTTAGACCTCAAAAACGCTAAAAAACTTCAAAAATGCCTTGTTTTGAGGGCCTTCACTGACTTTACGGCAACAACTTACCACAAATTTAACATTCATTTTGTAAAGTTTCAACCTTTTTTATTCCTTATACCAAAAGAAAATTGGAGTTCAACAGTTCCTGGTAAGAGTTTTGGCTCACGGCAACTTCCATGTCTTGAAAATCTGCTTAATTTTTGATGCCGCACCTTCATCTTTAGGGGTCCATACAAACTAAACAACTCAACTTTAGAGCAAAACATTCTGGATTTGGTCTTTCAATGAGATAATAAACATTTGGTAATTTTTGGGAGAAAATCTGAGAGGTCATGAATCACAGGCGTGACACTCTCTCAGATTCTTGCTCTTAATACTTTTTAATTTTTTGAAGTTATGCGCTCAGAAATACTATGCATTGATCATTCCATCTTCAAAATATTTGAGCATTTTATGCGAGATTGATGTAATCTTTTCAAAAAAAATCATGGTATTTTAATGAACTAAAATTTTTAATGAAAAAAAAAGCCAATTCTTGTATTGCTTTAGTATTTTTTTTAAAGGCAAGATGTTTAAGGGCGATTCTCTGTAAACTCGTCATTCTTCACTCGAAATCATGGTTCTCATGGTTTTTTGAAATGTTCGTATAATTATAATACTATTGCTCAGAAAATGAATCTATTACTTTGGTTTGAAAGAGGGCCAATTGAAGTTTATGTTTTTCTGATAAATCATGATAGGGGGTTACTCCCCTGCCTAGTATAACTAGGCAGGGGACTGTGCTAGGTAGCTGTATTTTTGCCCTTTGTAGCGTAATATCTGCAAAACTATTGGAACATAATTAGTTTCAAGATTACCTATAAATTTAGGCAGAAATCGTGGACATAATAACTAATATGTTTCATATTTAAACTAATTGCCATTAATAAAATCACTTCCCAGAGGACTGTTTTCGCAACGATCACGATGCATACTTTCAGCACAAATGTGGCTCTCGAACTAAACAAAGTGGCGTTTCAACACCGTTCACGGCGATTTCGTCAAATTCACACTGATTACTTTAAACTTCATGCCAAAAAGAATTTGCAAAAGTTATAGATTTTTCGTATTGCAGCTTTGAATTTGTTGCAGGGGACTGTTCGAAAAAACTCTGGACAGAATTTACTTGACAATTTTAAGTTTTAGAAATACGTAATTATACTTTATTTCATAAGAAAAATATAGCTTCATTATTCTATTTTTAGATATTAATTGCCAAATTTATGTAGTGTTAATAGGTTTTTTGAAATACTATCTTTAACAGTTAAACTATGGGATTCGGACAGCCAGGGGACTGTGTTTTTGGTGCTTAGATAATTTCTAGAAAAAAAAATTAAATTGTTATCGCTCCAAATACAATTGGCCCACAAAGTATTAATGCTTTTCTTGTATTAAGAGCGATAATTACTTAATTACACTTTATTATTTTTAAAATACTTGGTCCGGACAGCCAATTACCAGTTTACAGAGAATCGCCCTTAAAAGTTTGAAGTATATGAGCGGATATTTTCAAACTTTTTCTAAAAAACAAAATTCGTAAGAATTTTACGTTTACATTTTTGCTCATCATTTTGTCTTATATATATATAATTTTCCGGTGAGCTAGTTTACGCTCCTTTTTTAATTGCTCTATTTTTCTGTTCTCATTTTCCCATATTTTAATCACCCACATTTTTACGTTATAGGCTTATACCTATACGCTTATACTTATATAGGCAAGATGGAAAATTATTGAAATTTTGCAAAATAAACAAGCGCTTTTATAGCAGCTTAATATTAATAGCAAATTATATGAAAGTTTAATAAATTAGTCCTTTAAGTGGCGCAAAATGTGTAGATTGGAAAAAACAACAAATGAACAAATTGAAATTTTAAGAAACTTTAGAGAAACATTTGAAAATTTACGAAACAATATAAACATATAAAAAGAACAAACGAAAAAGATAAGGTAGCACATTACCCATGTTTGTTCATTTTATATGTTTATATTGTTTCGCAAATTTTCAAATGTTTCTTAAAATTTCAATTTGTGCATTTGTTGTTCTACACAATCTACGCATTTTGCGACACTTAAAGGACTAATTTATTGAACTTCCATAGATAATTTGCTATTGATATTAAGCTGCTATAAAAGCGCTTGTTAATTTGCAAAATTTAAATAATTTTCCATCTTGCATGTATACATATAAGTCAAAGCGTATAGGTATAAGCCTATAACGTATAAGCGGGGATAATAAGAACCGAAAAAATGAAGAACGGAGAATTACGAAACGAAAAAATGCCTAACGGAAAAATGACGAACGCTCCGTTCGTCATTTTTCCGTAAAATCACGGAAATATAATTAACGAAACGGAAACACTCCGGTAACTCAGCTGCAGTATATTTTTTCGTTATTTTCAGGAAAATTTTTTAACAGTGTACCCAGGGTTGTTTCTTGGGAGAGGCTAAGTCGCCATTCTTCGGAAAATTTTCAAATTTGAAGTCCTAAAAAAACTGCAGTCATTTTTGGTGAAATTAAAATGGAGTTGGGGGCTATTTCTCGGAAATTTCCAAAAATCAAATCCAAGAAACGCATTGTTAGCAGTTTGGTTTAATCAAGGGGGTTCATCTTGATGCTTCTGGAAGGGGCTTAAGCCCCTAAGCTCTCCCCGTGGGTGAACCACTGCTGGTAGGTGCTGGTAAACAGCATGATTGATAAAACGCTTCAATGACCGAAAGCCTATATGGTTTGAATTTTTCGCATGTTTTTCTCAAAACTTTAATTTTTTCACTTACATTCTTTTGCGTCTCCAGTCTCAATTTACTTTCAAAGCTCGGTGGTAACATCATAAACTTTTCATACTTACAGAAAGTCTGTCTGAAATTCCCCCGATGAAGAATTTTGAGAGCTTTTGGTCTAAGTTGAACACACTGTAAGTTCCTGGGAGATATCCCTCTACTACAGCATCTGGTTCGTCTTGAGACCTCACTGTCAAAGTGCAAGTCTTTCCTGTTCTTTCAACAATAGCCTGATGCCATCTTCCGTCAGAAACGTAGGTGTCGTGCTTGATGTCCTGGGATCCAGAACCTAGATCCATGACCAGGACAAGGTGTCCTCCTCGAATCTCCAGGGCTAAATAATCATCCTGCAAATATTGGAAAGTGTGGTGAAAATTTGCTCCGGAATAAAAATAGTACAAATGAGTTTATGCCTAAATGAATTCATATTTGCTCTTTAAAATAAAGCATTTGCTTCCAAAATGGACCCTATTCACGGTATGGCAACGGTCCATTTAACTTTTCTTTTTCGGGTATTTTGAACCATTATTCAGTGTTAGTAGTGCTGAGGAAATTAGTCTTGTTTAATACTAACTGGTATTTTACACATAATGAGCATGCGTAGGGTCTATATCGGCTTAGGATTGCTTGAAAATTCTGAGAAAAGTGAGGGAAAAAGAAAAGAATGTGACTTTTCACCTATTTTCTTAGGAGTAGCTAGGAGACTTTAAATCAGAAAATTACGCTTATTAGTAGAATATTTCGCACCAAATGAGTCAATCATCATTCCGTCATAGCATTCCAATGTAAAAACGTTCAAAAGACCCATTTTTTCAACAGAAAAAGGAGTTTGTAAGCTGAAACGATACGCATGTTAACAGACGCCACAGAATCGGATTTTCGTCTGCTACGCTCCACTCAGCGGACGGTGAAAACCCGCAATGACGTCGGGTGAATAGGGTCCATTAGGGCCCTGCTCCACATCAGCGTAAAACGCGACCGAAACCGAAAATCCGGGTACTTTCCTAGGGCTCTGCTCCACACTGACGTAAAGCAGAAAAATAAAGCAGAAACGTAAAATGGATTACATAGTGTTCCTATGGAAAGTACCCGGATTTTCGGTTTCTTCCTTCGGTTTCGGTCGCGTTTTACGCTGATGTGGAGCAAGGCCCTTACTGTTTTGGAAATATCCGAATACAATGTGCCAGGGAAGATGGAAATGCTGATTTGCAAAATCTTGAGTTTTACTCCCATGTAGTCTTTTAAAGTTCTTTTCATGTACTTGATGAATTTCGCATGAACGTGGACTATGTCCTACTTTACATTGAGATGTTCCGTATGTTAGATGGATATATGAAATCTTAACGTTAAGTAGCATATAATCAGCGTCTTCTATATTCTTCTAAGTTGATATTTAACTGTCGAAAATCAAGTAAGATAAAAGTTGCGCCCCTATTTACATAAATAAGCAAACAAACCAGTAATTCATTTTCGTTATCATGTAATTTGTAATCAATTTACACAGTTAATATTATTAATTATTGTTTTATACCGTTTAATTATATGCCCCCCTTCCTATTTTAGTCTTTAAAACTTTTGAAGTTATTTAGCAAAAAATTCAAATAAAATGGCTGCCATTTCAGAATCGGAAGTGACGTCGCGATTTTTTTTTTCATCCTTGGAACTTGAACGTTGTTCCTCATTTGAAAGATTGTTTATCATCCTGCTATGGGAACTTGTTCAGAAAAAAAATCAGATTCATTGCAAGCGAAAATAGCTTATACTACATCACCCAATGAAAATTGCATTCCGACTTTAATTTTCATTATTTTAAAATCTGGATTTAAAACAAACTCTCTGGCGACCTACAGTTCGTACACAACTTTCTCTTTGTGAATTGAAATTTCACTCTCGTTTTAATTAAGAATTCATAAAAAAAATATTATAAAAAGCATAATTTTTAACAATTCTTCAAGAGTACATGCACCTTCCCCTCTCCCTTTTTAAGGAAAAAAAGAGAAAACCTCTGCTACAGATCTTACCGTAAGCACCCGCTTCATTTGATTATGAGTTCCTTTTTCGTTTCCAACGAACGCTAAAAGACCAAAGCGTTCGGTCGTGTTGAAGTAGAGCGACATGTGAGTGTATGTGGCAGCCTTCTGCATTCCTTCTGGATTTCGGAGCTGAAGAACGGTGTCTCCGCCGAAATTGACTCCCAGTTTAATCTAGAAAAAGAGGTAAGTTTCAAAATTTAATATAGAAAACTACTTTCGATATTTTTTTTATGAATCATGAACGTTTCATTCGTAACAGTGTATTTGCAAATTACACATTATACTACTGGTCTACTCCTTCTGATAAGAAGACTCTCGATTTACTGTCCGCCCATGGAAGCCTTGCCTAGCACCCGGGAACCATTCATACTTAAAAAAGGGAAAATAGTTGCGAAAGGGAACTTTCCGAAGCCCCCCCCCCCCCCCCAATTTAAAATTTGCATTTGCTACCCTTTTGACATATTAAACTAAACTATGTATTTGAAATGAGCATGGTTCTACGTTGTTTGATACTGCTCAAAATGCTTCTTATTATTCTTCCCCTTATTGTTATCTTACCTATTACACTTATTGTGGTAAGATCAGATAAGACATGACGTTTGCGTAAATACGCGGAAGGTTTTACCTAAGAAAATCTACAGTACGAACGATTAAATTATTTAATTCGTTAAAATGCTTGTATTGCTAGTGAAGGTTGTTTGCATTGTGCCAATAAAAAATTTCTTTTCCTTGATTCTGAAGACAAATGCGCTCGACTATCGTTAAACATCTTGTTATCAGAGTCATACTATACTTTCATTACACTTGTCCTCTTTTAAAATTCCGTAATAAAATGAGATGACAGTTGTGTTTTATAGAACGTTCATTATAGTCAACCCTCGTTAATGCGAGCACGCTTTAACCGAATTTCTGTTGCCATGAAGCACACCGAATCATTGGCTTCCGTCACCGTTCTAGAATTCTTGATGTCGTCGGCGTCGAGAGCCGTCCGGTTTTTGGAAACGATTTCATTGGCTCTCGCTCGGTGAGCGCTCATAATCCCTAGTGGGTGAATACCGTCACGTGAATTTCGAACGGAGCTACTGCGAATGCTCGAAATTTTTCACCTCCTTCCGTCATGTCCGAAAAACCACTTTGTACGGACGGAACAGTCGTAATGTGAGTTGCCCTTAAAGGTCCTTTGAAGTTCGTTTTAACGTGGTTTGTCTATACTTATGACGAGCTTAAGAAAAAGACATGAGTTGTATTTTTGTACCTACCCTATTGGCTTGAGTTCTTGCAACTGCCACTTTCTTCTGCAGCTCAGCCAGCTTGTCGGAAACGTCTTTTCCGATTATTCGCATTCTGGACTCTTTCTTGACTGCTCGGTCCATCAGGTTGTTAGTGTCGGGCACGATGCTGGAAAGCCTGTCGACTGAAAGACAGACACATTTATGTGATTCCGTAGAATGTTGCAAGATTTTTTTTAGTGGAGTGCTTAGTTAATCAATTTAAAGTTAAGAGTGATCACTTAATGTTTTTTAATCAAATGGTTATTTTGTCTTAGGAAAATTAAACCATCAGTACATATAAAATTCAATCTTTACAGTTTGGTGATTGCTTATACAAATATACTATACACAAATTAGAAGTTCGTAAAATCGAGCGAACTGTATATTGATAATTGAAGGGCTTGGAGGATGAAGGGGCTATGTTACACATTAAACAAGATGTTCTGTCAAGAACTAAACGAGCCTACTTTCCCGTATACCGACATCGGCATTCTAGTATCTGATAAATATTCTCTTAATTATCAGACACTGCAATTATGTCACAGCTTTTTAGCACTTAAAAATTTTTTTTTTTGACTACTTTTTGCACTTTGGGATATTTTTAAGATGCATTAAGCCACTTTTGATGCTTTTTTCGTCTTAGTTTTTAACGGGAAAGTAGGCTAACAGTGAACACTCTGAACAATGGTAAGCAATGGATACAGGTAAGCAAATAAAACTTGTTACATCAAAAAGTAGCTGTCAATAAAACTTTAACTACTCGCAATTATCTCTTCAATTAAATTATCAGTTTTCAAAATAAATAAATAAATAAATAAGTAAAATAACTTTCTAAAACTAAAACAGAATATACCACACAATGAGAATGAAAGGGGCACTTTTTAAATCGGACTAGGTCAACCTGGCGTTGCCTAGTTGCTTATTAATACAACATAGCTCTAAAAATTATTTGAAATAATTGAGCCTTAGATTGATGTTTAATTCATTGTTAATCGTAATCTTTGTTGGAAAATACTCACATTTAAATGTGTTAAATTTTATCAATTTGTATGTTTAAAGGCTTATTTCTATTACTCTATTTATTCAAAATTAGAAGGAAATGGCCATTTTAAGACAAAAAATTTGAATCTTTAGCTTTTCGGATTTTTTTAAAATTTCAAAACCCCGCCTATGTGATTTCTAGTGCATCAAGGAACTGTGTCAAGTTTGATGAAAATCCGACTAAAACTGTGGGTTTGTATAAGGAACAAACAAGCATATAAATATACATACATCCATTTTTACATACATAGATTGGCATTAAAAATTATCGTAGACTAAAAAAAAATATATATGCCCCTTTCATTCTCGGTGTGCGATTTCAGTTAAACAAAAAAGTACCTAAAGCTAACAAAAAACAATTGACATTTTCACATGTCTTAATTCAGACAAAGTATAAAAGTGCTGCATTGTTCTGTTGGACGGTAGATTAATAGCTTCGGCTCCAACTTCTGAAATTATTTTCGAAGTCTAACTCCTACTCTGGACCTGGTAAACATGTGATTCATAGATACTTACTATAGCTATGGCCAGCTTTTATGCCCTGTTTAGCTTCTTTTATAGCTTTGGGGAGGCCTTTTGCCTTCAGACGGATAGGCAGATATACAGACAAACGCGGTTTAGATTAACAATTTCGGCTCCAACTTCTGAAATTATTTTCCAACTCCTACTCTGCAGACCTAGTAAAAACATGATTTTGATACTTACTATAACTATGTCCAGCTTTTATGCCCTGTTTAGCATCTTCTATCTCTTTGGGGAGGCCTTTTGCCTTCGACTCGTCTTCTGGCAGTTTATCGACAATCACTTCTATCCGTCTGCGCGCCCGTTTCCGCAACATCTGTTGCTACAGCGGATCCATTGGCGGCATGGCCAGCCAGAACCTCCAACGAATCTAAAGAAGACATGACAGATTATTTAAAAATTGATTTGGTTAACACGAAAAAGGAAATAAAGTTAATAACTGATACTCTTGTCTTATTAATACGCTTTTATTAGTTTCACATGTGGGTTTGTTTGTATACATGTATGTAACTCTGAATAAAAGATAAAATTCACGTTCTTTATAAATATAAAAGTAATGAATTTTAATACTACTATTAGTACTTGAGGCTGAACTATATTACATGATGTATTATAAGTGTTCAGTTATTTGTGTATGTAATTTTAAATAGAATATAAAATTCACGTTCTTTGCAAATATAAAAGTAATGTATTTAATACTATTATTAATACTAAATTCTAAACTGTATTACATGTTGATGCATTAAAGATTATTAAGAGCACTCTCTTCTAGCTATGCTGCTTTTTTCTGTAGGTTTTCACTCTTAAAAAGCTGAAATTAATGTTCAGAAGCGTTTAAAGGCTTTTAGAAG